>QKQZ01050248.1:0-11162 GCA_003595255.1 Solenopsis fugax
AGCGCGAAGGTGTCGATCACGGGGAAACAAACTGACGAATAATAGCGTACATTCACAAACAAAAGGAATATCGCAATAAATAAAATACAGAAAAATAATTTCTCTCAGAAGAGAGGAAATGATTTTAAAGGAAGATTTAATTTTCAGAAAGGAGGGAAAGATAAAGAAGTTGTTGGGACTGAGGAAAATAAGAAGGATCAAAAAAGAAATTTAAAAAATTTTCGTTTTAAGGAAAATAAAGACAAAGAATGTTGGCAGTGCGGAGCGAAAAGACACTACCGATCAGAATGTCCTTCTTTGAAGGATAAGGCGAAGGAAAACTAGGACTGGTCGAACATGGCAAATTCAACTGGAGGTCGAGCCCTTGAAGAGAGAAGAAATCTTGATTTTTATCAAAAATTAACTGGGTTATTTCGGAAGAGATTCCTTTTTGTTTCAAGGGAACTTTGGATGGAAAGAATTGTTACTTTAAAGTTGGGCTCCGATATTTCTTTGGTAAATAAAAAGTTGATTAATTCTTCGAAATGTCTTTTGCCATTAGGAAATTAGCTTAAAATATCCGACAGGAGAGGAGGTTTCCGTCCAATTTAAAGTGCTTGCCCTGGTTGCTGTAGGAAAATTTTCTTTGGAATTTCCTCTGTTTGTAACAGAAATGACGGATGATTCTATTTTAGGAATAGATTTTCTTACAGAAATTAATTTAATAAAGATTTTCGAGTCCGAATTTAGTAGTGAAGCTTTAGTGAAAAATGAAAAAAAAGATTGTTGTTTGATTTTTGACAAAAGAATCCAGAATTTCTTCAAGAGCTTTTTCAGCAAAATTCGTTCGAACTTGTAAGTGTTACGTTGGTAGGCCTACACATGTAAGTTGGTAATGCGAGAATATAGTTCCGTAAAAGAAGTTAAGTTGGTACGGAAAGAGCGCTGGCTTTTGTTTTTTAACGTTGGGTTACGGAGCAGAAAGAAAGAAGCACGCGTGCGAGATGTATGTAAGCAGATCGGCGATTTCGAGAAGATTAAAGCAAAGTGATACACAAAACATTCATTGTCTTTGATTTCCTAACAAACTTAATAATTCGCAAAGGGATGATTTTGTACTATTTTTAACAGAATTTCAGGAAGTTTTCTCTGAAGATATTTCTGCGGGGAATTGTAAAGTTTTGGAACATTCAACTAATGTCTTAAATGCCAAACTTATTAAACAGGTTCCTAGGCGAATTCTATTGCATTTACGTCACGAGGTTGAATTAATTATTATTAGAGATATGAAACATCAAGGTATTATTGAGGAATCACGAAATTCTTAAGTTTCTCCTGCTGTTATAGTTAAGAAGAAGGATAGTTCGTTGTCCGTGTTTTTCTCCTCCATTTTTTAAATAATCGCAAAAACAATTTTTTTAACTTGATTTTTTTAATGAATTTTTTCTGACTAAAGAAAAAAATGATAGCGAGGTCAGCTTACGGCATTTTACACAGAAATGTTCCCACAATACTGAACATATTTTTTCGTAACTTATAAAAATGTTTTATGTAAACCGTAAACAAAAAACTTTGATAAAATCGTGAATAATGATTAAAAAAAAATGGTAAATTTCGAAATAAAAAATCAATTAATTTGAAAGAAAAAAATCTAAAAAAAATATTTAACCATTTGGGCTTATAGCTGTATGTTTCTAGTTTAAATCTTTTTTTGAAAAATTAATTTCCGACCATTTATTAAAAAGTTATTGAATTTAAGGCATAAATGCACCCCGCGCGTGCGTCACCCACGGTGTGTGATCAAACTCGAGAGAACATCATAAAAAAGTCAAATTCGAAAAAAATTGTTTTTGCGATTATTTAAAAAATGGAAAGTAATGGAAAAAAAACTCAAGAGGACATCCTCTCGAGTCTGACGCCGTGCGCGGGATGCATTTATGCTTTAAATTTAGTAACTTTTTAACAAATGATCGGAAATTAATTTTTCAAAAAAAGATTTTAACTAGAAACATACAGCTATAAAGCCAAATGGTCAAATATTTAAAAAAATTTTTTTCTTTTTAATTACTTGGTTTTATATTTCGAAATTTATCATTTTTTTTAAGATTTTTTATGATTTTTTCAAAGTTTTTTTGTTTACGGTTTGCATAAAACATTTTTATAAGTTGCGAAAAAATATTTTCTGTATTGTGGTTACATTTTGGCGTAAAATGTCGGAAAGCTGACTTCGCTATCATTTTTTCTTTAGCCATAAAAAATTCATAAAAAAATCAAGTTTAAAAAAATCGTTTTCGCGATTATTTAAAAAAATGGAGGGTAATGGAAAAAAACGGACAACGTAATCGTTTTCAGCGCATCGAAATCCTATAGAAATGTCATTCAAAGTTTAAAGCACAAGACCCCCCTAAATTTTGTAGACCTTTGTTATTTATTACGCAACTCAAAAACTTGTGTATTACAATTATTTCGATTATTTTAATATTATGGTATACGTATTATAATTTACCTTTATGTTTTTCTATGAGTGAAGTATGAAAGTCATAGTATGCGAATTTCCACCGGAATCGTGCCTGTAGGCGAATGTTGTACGTGATATACGTCGATCTGAGAAGGGCCGATGTGAATTAGCCTTGTTGCGAGAGACGGCCCTTTATGCTGCCGCCTAGCATATACCTTTCTTTTCTTCGCCTTTTAAACTGACCGACTCTGCCCCCGACCCAGCGACGAAACGACGAAACGTGGCTTGACGTGCCTTTCACGCAGAATTTTGCCTTTTCCCTGTTAACACGTGAATATCTTTTCCCCTCTTTATTCTAACCGCGAGAAACAGAAAGAAAATGTATTCTCTTTGGCGAAGGGTAGTTCACGCCGCGCTCTGCATTCTCGCCTGCTTTACGAGCGTTTTCTATTACAGCTCACCTCTTGGAAAGATGCGAATTCGATTTTTGATAATATGTATATCAATGACTATATTATAAATGTGCATTTATATATATATATATATATTTGTATATATAAAATTGATGTAAATTACCTTTACAACAATTGATTTATTGTAATAAAAATAATGGATATAAAAACTTATCAAAATAAAATTATTTAAAAAAATGCGTTATTATTTTATTTTATATACAGGATTTCATAACATGTAGGAAACTTCAAAAATAAATTCAGGAATGAATATAAATAAATGTAATAAATACAAAAATAAAATAAAATAAATAAAATTTTAAATACATTATAAGTCATTTTTTTGTGTGTTGTATATGTGAGACTCAATTATTGAGATATAGGTAATTTTATTACAAAATCAATATAAGATACCAATAATGAACCAGATTCTGGATGTTCACGTGTACAAAAATATATTCTTTATAGAAATATTACATAAATGTTTCGGTCATTCGGTTTTGATCATCTTCAGTATAATACATAATTTGCGAATAATCTAATATATCATATTACATATGTACAATCAGGCTACTGTCAAGTAAGTACTATTATGTCGTTAAGTGTCGAATTGATTGTGAAGTTGCATCTAATTCGTCAAAGTTCAATGTAAAACAGTCAGTACAAATTTTACGTCAATTTTTTGAAATGTATGGCAGCAAAAAGGTATAATCATCGGATTATAATTATTAAACGATAATATAATAACATGTTGATTATTTATGTAATTTATGAGACTTTATGAATCTGAGCAAACAAACGGGAAAGGAAAGTATTGTTTAGGAAAGACAGACTTTTAATGAAAGGCGCATCGAACGATTCAAATAAAATTATCACGCTTATAACAATAAAGTATAATATTTCTTTATCTAATATTTTTATAAAGATTATATTTTTATACACGTAAACACCCATGGCTCATTATTAATGTCTTACATTAATTTTGTTTTATTTCAATTATATTATTTCTATAATTTTAGGATTTAGGGAAGACCGCGACTATTTGAAATACGGGGCAATTCGAAACAATGGAAATCTTTTTATGGATATATGTTAAAATTTTACTTTAAATACTGTAAACGCATCCTAATGTAACGACACTGCTAATAAAGTTTCGTTGGCAACGGCGTCATATTGAAGTCATGGCAGTGAAAAATGTGTTTTACGACAGTCGAAGTAATTTCTGACAGTGAGCATTTCTTCGAAATTTAAATAAGAAAGATTCTTTTTAAAAACTTTGAATATATCCAGTTGAATGTATTTGAAACAATTTGTGTCTACTTTTGCTATGTAAGGTCTACCTTTGTAGACTATACGCAATAATGTGCAAAGTTGACGCCGGGGCTATTCAAAATATCGAACGTCGAATCGTCGTTCGAACGACTTTTTCTTTTATATTCGCGTTCTATGTACCAAAACACACAATTTAATACTCAACAGATGTAATTATACGAAATACGAATAGTCCCTGACTTGTTTCGAAAACGCTGAAACAATAAAATTCTCTATTGTGTTTATTCTTTTTATTGTATGCAACTTTTCTTAATAAAATAAAGTCTTAAAAACAATTTTTTTATTTTGTTTAATCTTGAAACACAAATTTTTGAATAATCCCGGACTTGTTTCGAATTTCCCCGAGCTTGGGGCTATTCGAAACATTTCCTACTGGTCGACATTTTCATATGTAGTTCAAAACAAGTACAATTCCGTGTTCTATCTATAATGGCATTATGAAGCGTAAGGTTCAACCTTTTAAACTATCCAACGAATTTTTTAAAAATATAATATCAGGAATCAGGAAACGTAAAAGAAAAATGTTCCAATTAGCCCCGGTCTCCCCTATAATTTATTAATATTGTAACAGGAAAAAAATATTAGATATTTATAGCTTTTATTAGTTAATTTAATTATTGTATAATTTTATTAGGTAAATATTATTCTTCTAATTATATTATTTGTTCAAAATCTAATTATATTATTTGTTCTAATCATATTATTTGTCTATTTTCTGTTTGTAAACATGCTAGTACTCCTTGAATCATACAACGCCACCAATTTGGCTAAATTTATTGAAATTTTAAATAAGTAGTATAATGAGGAAAATAATATTAACCTAATAAAATTATAAAATTATAAAATTATATTTATGAATAAATGTCTGATGTTTTTCGCCTGTTACAATATTAATTTAACTATCGAACCCTGGTTGAAGTATTATTTTTTCCCAATAAAATTCTTTACAGTTTTTCCGTGGAGGGAGGATCTCATAGATGCTTCTAAAGCATTAATGTTGCATATTCCGACTTCACGACTGTGTTTCAAGTTCGATGAATATGCGGCGCGCAGTTTGAAATAATTGGAAATTGTAAAAATTATAACTTGTTATTCAGCACTAAGAAGCTGTGACTGATATAGGTCTGCTAATTTTATGTTCAATATTAATAAAACTATTTGTATCTTGATAACTAAGCCGCGAATTGACAATTGACACCTAGTATATATAAATTGTTTGTTAATTATGTGTTTTAAATTTATTTCTGAAATTATGCTCATATATTATATGAAATACTCTATATAATATTATTAAAATTTTATATTAAAATGTGTTCGAAGATAAATGTGAACTACTCGTAAAATATTGATTTTATAACAATTCTACTTTACTACTTTTATTGTAGAACTATAAAACACAAAATATGTAAAAAAGTCATATTATTCATAAATTATATAATTAAAAATATATCAATAATTGAATTTTTGCTATAGAACATATACTACACAAAAAAATGAGCATATTTTTTTCCAGGAATGGGAAGTAACTACTGAAGTAACGAAGTTACAGTTAGAATTACTTTTTTTGATAACTGTAACTTAACTTCGTTACTTTTTTCGATCTGTGACTATAACTTTACTTAGTTACATTATTTGTGTAACTAGTAATTAAATTAATATAGTTACTTTTATAATTACTTATTCCAAACTTATTCGTTAATTTAGGTTGCATTTGCAAACATCAATCGAGTGACAGCATGTATCATTTATCTTTATTTAACAATCGGTAAACAACAAGAATAAAATGATATATATATGAGGGTACTCAGCTGATGTTTCTAAACGCAGCTTTAATGTGAGTGGTTAGAATCATATGCATATATTGTTCTTTTTTTCGTACTATAGTTCTACTTCGTATATTACCTATCACTGCGTGCTGTATTAGTTTTTCCTATTTTTTAAATAAAATTGTATAATATGTAAACGTAAACTAATCTTTTTCTTTAATAATCCTTTTGATATTGATGTTAGAAAAATCTAAGTTCGATCTTTTCGATCTAAGTTCTATACTTATAAGGAAAATTAGGCAACCCGGAAATTCAAAAAATTTGAAATTCTGTGTACAAATAGAGGAGTTCATCCATAACACAAAAATATTTTTTAATAACAATTAATAATTAAAAAAATTTTTTTTAATTGATTGTTATAAAGTACTCTTCGAGCCATTCAACTTTTATTCAGAACATTTTTTTCTATCTCCTATAGTTTCGACGATATTCGCTTGGAAAGAAAAGAACCGATTTTTTTCAAAAGGGTGTTTTACCCCTAAAACTGAATTAGAGCACGAACAAAAAATATTTTTGTGTTATGGATGAACTTCTCTATTTGTACACAAAGTTTCAGATTTCTTTGAATTTCCGGGTTGCCTAATGTTCCTTGTATAACTTTAACTAGTTATTTTTACAAAGTAACTTTCCCAACCCTGTTTTTTTCGTAAAACTGTGTAACTTTTATTAAAAAATTTAATTTTAATATAAATTTTTTCCAAAAATATAGAAGCAATTATTATTATTTTTTGTTAATTCAAACTTGAAACAAAGAAATGCTTTTTCTCTCCTCTGTTGTCTCTTTCTTGCAAGCCAGTTTATTTTTCCAGAAATCAATCTTTTCGCCACGCGCGAATCCGGTGCTATTATCTTCTCTTAAAATGAGATTAGTTCTGTTACGGGACGGACAGATATTTCCTTATCCGATCTCCAATTGCAATATTTGAAAAAGATCTGTCCACCGCTTTTGCGGTTATGATCAAACGCAGCAAAGCGAGTTTTCAATCGTGTGATATATATCAAAATTAATTTCAAATCTATATAGATAGAGGTATACGGGAAGTCGCGGCACGCTTCGTTGATCACGAATACCGCTAAGATTGAGTCGATCGAACGGCGGAATGAGAAGCTCCTTAGACGGTTCTCCCGCTCAAGTCGAGTATATATAAACCAACCCTCGACATGTCCGCGCGTAAGGAATAGAGAGAAGAAGATGAGGAGGGGACGGTCGAGTTCGGTAACGAGATTTGCTCGATGTCCACGATCAGTTTAAGCTGGGATCACGTTCGAACGTTTAACCCTCTTTCTCGTTCTCTCATGCTGCCGGAGCACACGCATTTCCCTTCCTTTTACCTCCCTTCCCCCCACACACATTCTCTGTCTGTCTCTCTCTCTCTCTCTCTCTGTTTCTTTCTCTTGCTCACTCGCTCTCTCTCCCCGTTCTCTTCCCTCTTATTTTTTTTCTATCCTCGCACTTGCCTTTGTGTTCCACGTATGCGTATCCTGCCACCCTAACCTTCATCCCTCTCGTGTTACGATCGAGATAAAACGGATAGATCGCGTGTGCACCGAGAAAGAAGCTCGGTGTACCGGCAAAACGCTTTCGACCACCCGTACGTATGATTTATTCCGGCGCGAAGCACCCACCAGAAATATCAGATACCCCTAATGAATTTCTGGGCCCGCGCGTTTGCGTATGTGCATGTTTATGTGCACGTGTGTGTGTATGTGTGTATGCAATTATCGACAAGAAAAAGTATGTAGATGCAGTAAAGTATAGCGAAAAATTTCTATAATAAATATTATTATTATAACGTTAATAACGTGCAATGTATCCTGATAAAAAATGTTGTAATTATTAACATATAAACATATTCGTATAAAATTTCAACATATTCGTCAAACATATTCGTATAAAATTTTTACGGAGTTTTTCGAACATGTGGAATAGCATCTGGAAAAATTTTTGCTCGTTTAAATATTGTATGACGCATTAAATAAAAAATAAATACATATAAAATATATATTGCATGTAGATAGATGTAAAATATGTTTATATAAAATATGACCTGTTGTTACAGACCTGTTGGTCTTATGTGTAATCGTATATGAATGTACATAAATCGTTATGTATATTTATATATAAAGACACATATAAAATAAGAAATTTATGCATCATCTAAAAGAATTAGACATTATATATAAAATTATATATGAATATATATAAATATATAATAGTATGTACATAATTATATGTGTATATGTACTTTTTTACATAATTTTATATAAATTTATATAATTAAATATGATTATGTATAAAAAAATTTTTACTCTAGTTAATGTTGGTACCAATTATACAATATTTAAATTATGGTAATTATAATTTTTATTAATGTAATACATTGTATATTATTATTATTAACATATTATATAGTAATAATTATAAAATGAAGCCCCAAACTATAATTATTTTATACATAAATATGAGATGGTCAATATCGGTCACAGCAGATCTTAGTGCTGAATAATAATTTTTACAATCTCCGGCTTTTGTGAATTGCGCATCGCATTTTCGTCGGACTTGAAACAGTTATTGCATAATGCCGGAATAAGTAATATTATTAAATTAAGAAGCAATTTAACAGTTTTGATGTTTAGAAGCATCTATAGAATCCCCCCTTCCTGAAAAAAGCTCTGTGACCGATATAGACCGTCTCACATTTATGTTTGACATTTTCATCGATCAGAATTTCAAACTTATTGTTTATAATTATTTTAACGTTTGGTTATAGTCATAAATGCCAAATATTTTTCTCTTCATATTTTCGATAAGATACTAAATTGTCTTTGGCTTTATCTCTTTATGATAATGAATGTGTATGAATTGTATAGCTACAGTCACACAGAATGAAACCATTTCTCATTTTTTATTTATTCATTATTTTTGAAATATTTTCTTTACATTATGTTTGTGCAGCTTTGTATTGATTTTATATAACAAATAAGCTATCTGTGAATAAAATCTGACTTATAATGATATGAATTAAACATTATATCAATTTAAGTATAAATGTTATTACATTTAGCAGTTATACATATATTAAATAAACATCGACAAAATGCAAGAACATGAGAATGAATATGATAACAAATGGTAAAATATGCTAACAAATATAAAGATGAAAGAGCTATTTTCTGTCACAACGAAACTTGATACTTATTAATAATTTTTGTGTAAATTCTTACAATCAAGAAGTAAACTACGCGCCATATATGCGTCAGTCTTGGAAAGTCCTAAACTGGAATACGTAATATCACAAATTAAATTGACAAATAATTTAATAGTACTGTTAATAAGCATTTTAAAACACTATGTAAAATTTATTGCAAAAAATAACAGCCAAGATTCGAAACTGGATTTATCCCATGACGAACGTCGTACCTATTTGAATTCTATGTGGTATATAATGATATTTATTGCAATAACTAGGAATTGTTGAAAGAATGTCTTTTTCAGGCAATAAGTTGTACAAAATTATTTTTAGAAAGGATTTCTTCTACTGAATTTTTACTTTACCAACAAAATACATAGTATATGTAGTTTAAAAATTTTAATCTTAAGTCTTGTTTAAAACTGATTTAAAATTAATACGTTTCTTTTGTATAACTTGTCATGGCTGATCTGAACATAAATAAATAATAAATAATAAAGCTGCTGAATAAAAATAAAATAAATAAACAAATTAATAAAATTGATACCATGTCTCTAAAAAAGTACTTGCTTGCTAAAAATGAAAATAAATTTTAAGCTTTTATATTCATATCATAAATGTATAACATTGATATATTTAAAAAAGTTTAATATATTTAAATTTTAATTTTATAATAAGACATTTAATTTCTTGACATACATATAACAGATAAGTAAATATCTACATTCAATTCTTGCATTAGAGAATAACGTGTAACATGTTGTCACTTGATCATAGTATTCAGTGTATATAAAATGTGAATAATAATGATAGTAGGAATCAAGAGTTGGCAACACCGTTCTCAGCAAACAATGATCAATAATTTGAAAATAATTTTTAAAAATGTAAAAATAATAAATTAAATTCTCTTTATCATTAAAGTAACGCTTATTCTAATTTTCAAAAGAAAAGTATATTACATAAAAAAAGTACTCCTGATTTTTTTTTTTTAATTTTTTACAGAAATTTTTTGGAAATTTTAAAGCGATCACTTGTCCCAGCTATCAATATTGCTTGATTTCTGCGATCATATGGGAATTGATACTTCATGATCCAGGGAAACACTTTATGCAATATATCAGTAACAGATCAGTTCAATAGATGTAAAATATACTAATAACAGATCAGTTCAATAGATGTTGTAAAAAGATGAAACATATATAATTAAAACGTTTTTTTATAAATAAATATAAAATTACAGTTTTACTATTATAATTTTTTTACATGCGGAATAATATCTGAAATAACTTTTCTGTTACTTATTTGAATAAAAAGATCAAAAAAAGAACTAGTATAATAACTAAGTAATTTATAAAAATTTCTTTACTAAGTTATTTCAAATTATTATTTAAAAAATGTTAAATAATTAAAATGATGTTAAATATTAAAATGTTATTATTTAAAAAATGTTAAATAATTAATATTAAATAAATATTAAAGTTTCAAATAAATATTAAAGAAATAATTTTTAAATCTTTATTGCAAATGAATAATTAATGTAACATAAATAATAAATTATTGTTAAATAAATGCTATATAAAGTTTTTTAAATTATTATTTTAATCAAATAATTAGTGCAATATGAATATTAAAACCTCAAATAAATGTTAAATAAACATTTTTTCTAAAATATTTCACGTAAATAATTAATATGAGATACTTGAGTTTAGCTTTAAATTTACTATTTAAAACGCGTTTTATTCGTAGAATATATGCATGCTTTAAAGGTATGTGTCATAGGAAATAGGTAAAGAGGCGCTGGGGAACTAAAGCTAGCAGCAACACATTTATTTAGTGTAACAAAAACTTGTAACGAAGTGGATAAATGAGCTGTTTTGAAAATTTGCTGCAAAGTTTATTAAGTATGTTATATTCTATGGGGGGG
>QKQZ01050254.1:0-28231 GCA_003595255.1 Solenopsis fugax
GTAAGCGTTCGAAGTTTCATATGGGGTCTCTCTGACCCACTTACGTGTTTAAGGGTTAAGGTATGGGTTTTCGTTGTCCGATTGCGCTGAAAGGCAGAAATTTTTATTTGTCGAACTATTTTGTAGAATTTTGCAGGAAACATTCAACTGTTGAAAAATAAAACCACCGTATAACATAATATATAAAAGATATTCAATTAAACATTTTTAATATATAAAAATAAATTATGATAAAGATTTAATTTGGAAAAGACAAGTACCTTTTTATAAACAAAAAATACTACTTAAATATATAGTATATAGAATAAAAGTTGTACAGTATAAATTTTTATTCATCAATGTCTAGTACATTGTAAGCTTATAGATGACGATTAAACAAAAATAAAAAAGCCTTGTGTCTTTCTCGTCTTTAATTGAAAAATGAAAAATACTCAATTTAATTATTATATATTTAATAAATAACGTTAAAAATTTTTGAAGCTGTTTACAGTTTTATATAAATATTTACTAATTGAATAAGCATCATTATAAACTGAATACATTCGATAAATTTATATCTTAAACCTGATTATGTCTGTTTACAGACATTCTGGCCTGATAAAAATTCGCAGATTTGATAAATCTGATCATAATTGGCAGATTTAATTCTTTTTTCCCAGGAATGATGTTAGTAAACTTACGTAATCGCTAATCACTTTTTTTTACATTCATCATCTACATGGTCTCTAGGTGGCCCAGTTATGTTAGCAACAAAAATGCTACTCTTTTCAATGTCGCCACATTGATAACTAAAATTATAATTCTTTGCAAATTGATAAATAAGATCAGTAGACATAAGAATATTCTTAGTATTCTGACCTGGAATGTATAGTTTCTCGACATAAGGATATCGACTAATATCATTGAACTGGTAAGGAAACCAGTCGAACGCTATATTCTCAAACTGAAAAATAATAAAAGATATGAATAATATCGGAAAAGAATACCTCTTATTTATTCATATTAATAAGTATATATTTATATATGGAATAAATGGCAATATGTCTTGAATAATCTTATATAGCCATAAAAATATATGATTATATTATTTTTATAAATCCTATTTAAATATGATCTTATATAACCACTTATAATCTTATATTCTTGTATAGTATCATATTTGATCATATAAAAGTATATTAATATGGACAATGTAATCATACATGAACATATGTACATGAATTTATCCATAAGTTTGTTAGATGTTGTGTAATGTTCTTCTAATATATTATTACAATTTCTATAAACTTTAAAGTATTTGAGTAATAAAATTACAATTTGTTACAGAAATAAAAAAAAATGTTTATGTAATATATCTTTATTATAACGTTTAATTGTTAAAAAATATTTTGTATTTTAAGAATTTTGTATATAACATTATACGCATACATTATATATTACATGCAAATTTTTATGCAATGTGGCATTTAACAAACATACTAGCAACTATTCGACTCTTACGAGTTTTAAAATTTAGTAATATCAATTGATATGTATTATTTTTATAATAAACAATGAAATTACGTGTAATAATTTGGATAAACCGTTACATAATATATATTATATATTATTCTTATAAATAAATATGTATTAATCGTATTATTTAGCAAACATGAATTGAATAATTTTATTTGAAAATATCAGATCACAATACAACACCTTAAACTATAAACTTATTTAAATATAAGTGTTCTAAATATGACCTTAAATAATCTTATATTATTATATGTGACTATATAAGCTTTTATGTGGCCAAAATTCATACATGAGCACTTAAGATCACTTCGTATGTGAACATATAAGAGGTATTTTTTTCTAAAGTAATAATCTTTTAGCATATACCGAAATGCCAATAATATTACATTATTTTTAATCAGGGCAGCGTTCCAAATGTAAGGAGTATGGAACTCTCTTATGCCTATTTCTATTAACGCAAATTAATTTTAATCTTAATTTAACTTACTCTTTATCTTTTTTTAGTTCTAAGAATTGGAAGAAGGTAAAGAGTATGGTAAACTAAGATTAAAGTTAATCTGCATTGGTAGAAATAGATATTAGTCAGATAGTGACCCCTCAACGTATTTCTGTGCACTATTTACAATTTACATAGAGATACGGGACCTACAGTTTAAACGCCGCGACGGTTCGGAACGGCCTTATGTAGAGGGCAAAATACTCTCGGTAGTTTGCCATTACCTTCTGAGAGGTAGTGATCGAATAAAATCATATATTTTAGATCAGTGGGATTTGAACCCGGATCTTCGGCACAAAGAGCAGACGCACGACCCTCTGCGCCACGATCGCTACCACATATCACCGTCATAACTTTGCCGAAATTAATCACGCTAACAGTTATCAACAATTGACAAAAAATCAATACATCTATTTTTTAAAATATATCTACATAATTGCAAATTATAATTTTTATGTAAGATATTGTCATATAATTTAATAAATGTTCTATTGGAGTACAGATATATATCTGCAATGTGAATGAAGTGTAAACGAGATATAATTGATTTTGCCTGTTACTTCTGCCAACTCTTAACAAACATCAGTATACGATTTTTTTATGCTAGCTTACTTGCGATATAATAAATTACAACAAACTTATTGCATATTGCAGTCCCATATCATCAACCCCGTTTACCTTATTCCAAAAAACTGTAAAAGTTCTCTGTTCCCTTTTTCCGCACAAATGCATAATAAAATAAGAAAAGTATTTGATTCTCTATTGTTCTTAGTCCCTAATGTTGCATTTAAATCTGCATCTAAAATGCACAATTAAATAATTTGTTTAGATCTACGAATAGTTTTAATTAAATTTTAAATTTAAGACAGTATCAAGTAGAATTCGAAGTAATTTTAAAATTTCATCCACCTAATAAAATGATCATAAAGCATTTGAGATTGTACTTAAGGAGGCATTTCGAAGGTAAAAAGAATTAGTTTTCTTTTATGAAAGCATTTTATGAAAGTGTATACTTTTAAGAATCTATTCTAAAATTTTTATCAAAAAATTCGGAAAATTATAGAAGTTACAGTTTATTATACGAAACGGCACGCAAATCAAAATAGGAGCGCTCACCGGAATTCCCCAAGGTTCAATACAATGTAACGGTCCTAAGTTCAGGGAGATGTAGCTTTTTGAATACTGGAACTAGTTTATGTGTGTGTGTTATATACATAATATGTAAAAAGTTAATATATAGTATATATCAAACTTTAAACCTTTATTATTTTATAACTTTACTAGAAGATAGAATTCTATGATACGTTTTATTTATATTTATCATAAAAGTTTGATTATAATATTCTGTTAATCCAAAAAATTAACAAAAATAATAACGATCGTTAATTTTTGAGGAACGGTAACGTTAAAGAGTAACTTTCATAAAATAACTTTTTCAACTGCAATGGTTATAATTATCACAATTTTCATTATTTTGACTTGCAAAAATTCCTGATTGTATTAAAATATGTATTAATATGTGTTTAATGTATTATTATGTGTTTATCAAGTTTGAAATTAATTATCCTCATAGATTAAAAATTCATAAAATTGCCTTTTTTAGTACGCGAAACGATGATGCCTCCTTTAAACAATCTTAAATAAGATTGATAAATACCACTCTTATGATCACTACTTCCTTTCCATAATTAATATCTTATTTACACGCAACTCCTATAAAATACATACTATGATTTACGTATTTGACATCTTAATAGTAAGAATTGATACACCTACTTGATATACAACACTATTTTGTAGTATACTTTAAGAAAAGTATACTTTAGAAAACGAATACTTACTTTGTTTGCCTTTTAATCGCTGTATGTATTTATATATAATCTTAGTTAAGAATAAATTGTTTTTTCTGCGAGCAGAATGTGTACGGACTCCTGTTCAGTTAGACAGCTAGTGTAAAAGTGAAGCAAAAGCCAACCGAGAGGCGAGAGTCAAGCTGCGTTCTAAAACTTCTAAGGGCTAGTTTCCATTTTAACTTTATCAGCTGATTCTATTAAAATTGACCAATCGCATTTGTCGCTAAGTAGAATTGACCAGAAATAACCAATCACGGTTGACACCTAACCGGTCGGTTAAATTAACTCAAGGTTGTGAAACTGGCTCTAATCTCTATTTCTACCAATGCAGATTAACTTTAATCTTAATTTAACTTACTCTTTATCTTTTTCCAATTTTTAGAACTAAAGAAAGATAAAGGGTAAATTAAACTGATTGTGAGATTAAAGTTAATTTGCGTTGGTAGAAATTAGACATTATTTATTAGTTCTAAAAATTGGAAAATGCACATACCTATTCCTGTGCTAAGGACAAGAGTGTTCCGCAAAACACATTATTTTTCACGAAGAATCGTAACACACAAGATTAGGCCAAACTGGCCAAAGCTATGTGGAATGGTCACGTAATCCCCTCACCAAGGAAGAAAGGAAAGTTATCTTTTCAAACCCTCTGTTCTTATGCTAAGTCTTCTATAAGACCAAGCATATCGGCCACTATAATAAGTATAGATTATAGAAATAAATAAGAAACCAAGGATGTCCAAGATATCTATATGCTGTTCTATACAAAATTACTTGCAACTTGTTCATAATTGTCGTATATTGAATTACGTCTATATGAAACTTTAACGTAGTAAAAAAATATGCCGCTATTTTTGGCCTAGCCCTATCTCTTAGGGGATATCGCTCTTAAAAGTGTACTTTTACCAGTGTTTGGCAAATCAATCTAGCAGTTTAATGAACACAGGATAATCGTATATATTTCGTTCTTAAACGTTAAAAGTTGTATGAATAAAAAAACCAACTCGGTTAAAAGTTGCATCAAGATTAAATTAAGTTAAATTATAAATCAATTTTGTAAAGCATTATTTATATTAAATTGTAATATTATAAATTTTTTTTAATTAAGTGACAAAACTATAACAATATGGATCAAATAAATTTAATATTTTATTTGTTAATTAAATTTATATGAAATAGCAAAGAAAAATTAAAAACAATAGAAAATACAACAAGGCCAATGAGAGTCAGCGCGGTTATAAATGCGCAATCGAAAACACACAGATATTATTGTGTTTATTCATTAACATGACAAAGAAAACGAACGTTTCGACTTGCTTTGGAATCCTCCCCAGCGTATTAATACTAAAAGAGATCTAGTCAACATCAGCCCATAATGCTGAACGTGGTCGAGTCGGTTTGCCAAATCCGTAGTGGCATCTTAACGCGTGACAGTGTCGCAGGAGATGACACTTCTCTATTTAATTGACGAAAATAATGTTTTAGATGACGAACATTTTCATTAATTAGTTAAGATTGTCAAAACGTTCGTTTTCGTTTTCCTTGTCATGTTAATGAATAAACACATTTAATAGTATTTTTGATTGCATTTAATGTGTGTTTTTGATTGCTCATTTATAACCGCGCTGACTCTCATTGGCCTTGTTGTATTTTCTATTGTTTTAAATTTCGAGAATCTTAGTTTATTATTTATTATTTATAAAGAAAAATTATTTAGTTTTATATGAGAATGTATTTTTTTACAATTTTTTCTTTTACATAATTAAAGTTTTCACTTGGAAAAAAGTTAATAAATTAAAATTACATGTTTTAAAAATAATGTTGAAGTTAAAAATTAACTTATTTGAAACTAATTAAATTAAAAGTTATTAATTTTTTAAATTTTATTATTTACTACATCCATACTCCCATGTTGGAACGTTGAACGTTGAACGTCTTAAAAGGATGCTAAACCAACATATATAAAAAATTTTTTCTCGGGATATTACAAAACTTATCAAACATCCTGTATAAGAATCTGTAAAGTACGATAAATTGCTAGAGAAGTGTCTTTCCTAATTCCCCCTTTTTTTATACAACGATTCGGTTTAAAAATAATTAATTTCCAATTTGTCTGTATGATATATTTTTTGCACGCAATTTTTGCGAACGACAAGGAACGTAAAAAATCTTTTTGGTGCGAGTAATACAGTCGCTTTCTCCTACGGAAACTTGCACGAAATGCTATAGAGATAGTGTATTATGCATACGATAAACTGGTTATTCCCGAGTGATATGTTTTTTGGAAAACGCGGTAGAGACGGCCGATGATTCTTATCACGTCTAATGCACTTACTGGAAAATGTAATTTATTACGAACTCCGAGACGTAAAATTACCGTCAATAATTAATTATCCGCTAGATAAGCAAATAGAGCATACCGTGTTTCGAAATAGTGCGCGGCGAAATGCCATTGCGACGAGTGAAATTTACCCGATGAAGCCGCGTAT
Source organism: Solenopsis fugax (assembly GCA_003595255.1). NCBI lineage: Eukaryota > Metazoa > Arthropoda > Insecta > Hymenoptera > Formicidae > Solenopsis > Solenopsis fugax. The sequence continues at coordinate 6,354 of QKQZ01050254.1, forward strand.
TATCCAGTTACCTATTAAACTTCAACTGACAGTGACATTACAATATAATATAATTTACTCGCCAATATGAGTATAATATAACACGTAACTATTAGATTGTTAAGTAAAAAATTATAATATTGATACAATGTTACTGTTGGTATTTACTGGATTTATTGATATTTATTTATTTTTTCAATTTAATTAGGAGAATATTATTTTATCGATAAAACATTAAAACGAGCAAAAATAAAAGTTCGACTTGAGGAGGCACTATCAGGAGAGATGCAAATACGCATAAGAACTCTTCGCTAATAAAATTAAGTTGTGAGCAATGCGATTTATAGAAGCTATCGGTGTCCATTAATAGGATGCAATTCCTGTGGCTGGTCTCTTTACAGGAAAATTACACATGCCATGTGGCTTCCTGAGACGTCAGACGCTCAGCAAAGATGCGCTTCTGCTCAGTTTGTTTTTCATCGGAAAATCAAGGATTGGAAGAGTCAGTATATTTTCGCGAGCATCATTTCCTGAAACCGGAGAAGGATTTCGCTAAAGCACATTTATTTCCGTAAATTTTGTTACGTTACATAGATATCTATTTATATATCTACGTATAAAAAATGATATAATATTTTTATATATACATATAATTATTATAAATTGAAAAGGTATATGAAATCACACAACAAATATCAGCACTAAGATTTAGCTGACTGATAAGGCATTTCGTTTATATTGTGATATTTTCACATATCGGTCGAAGTTTTCTATTTAATATGATTTATATATACATACATTTATTGCACATATTTATATATTTTTATTTTTAATTATTTAATTATTTTCAAATAATTCAAAATATCTTATTCTTTTATTAAAAATCGGTGGCATTGTTTAAGTACATTGAGAAAAAGAAAATTGTTAAAAGACTAAAATATTTAGTCTAATACGACCAATTTAACATTGGGTTGACTCAATAATTATTTAATTGCACAAAAAAAGTTGTAGTTTATTCAATCATTCAATTCTTTTAACCAAGAATTTATTAAACCAATTTAATATTTAATTGCACTAAATGTTTTATTTTTTCAACAAATTTTTTTTCTCAGTGCGTAGATAGCAGCAACTTGCTGAATTTAAATTATTATCAATCTTCCGTAAGCATTTTAAATGGATGCACATTATACGTTTATTACGTTATTGATTACACATAAAAATTATATATTTCAATATTAATATATTACTGTCTCATATTACAAGACATAACGCTGCTCTAATTTATTTAGAAATAAAACATTTCTTTTTAATATCTAACAATAATTAATATATTTGAGTATCATCTTTGGTTTATATTTTTTAATTCAGCGTAAAGAGTACGCAGGAGAAACTAAGGTATCATCTATAACAAAAATCGCGTTTACTAGTTCAAACGAGGGAGCAGTATCCGAACAGTTTCGCGTGTCAATACGTCAAAATTTTAGCTCGACGAAATTATATGGTTTCAATGTTTTTGCCACATCCGCGCGGGATCCTCTTTTTCGCCAGTGACTCATCGTACACGTGGAATTACCATTGGTATTCTGTTCGGATATCATCTCAGTAGACTGCGAACCAGTCAGGAGGGAGGACGCGTGTGGCTCCTCTGTCTGTTGTCAGTATCACGTGCGGCATGCACAAAGTGTCAAACGGAAATCAAGTGTTTCAGTTTCCTGCGTTTATTTAAAAAAGTGAAAGCGTCGTAATTGTGAATCGCATGTATTAATGTTGACAGTAAAAATAATTGTCGACTTTGTCGCACGATTGATCGGGTCGTAGATAAATGAGAATAACGTCAATCTAGTCAACAGGTAAAGTATCTAATATATTATCAAATAAATCCATTAAGATTGAAAAAAATCTAAATCCTTAAGTAAGAATTAACATAATTGTTTATAATTCTAATGTAACTTATAATGAACATTTACATATTTTTATATTTTAGTAAAATTTAAAACGAATCGAGAAAAATTTATCTAAATTCTTCTCATTTTGCACACGGAAAGAAGTTTTGAGGAAATACCTAAAATTTTGGCTGAATAGAGAACTGAAAATAATTTTATTAGACCATTAAAGTATAAATTAGATGGAATTCTCAAACACGATGAAGGCAATGTTGTAAACAATTTTGGTATTCTAGCAATCAGATTGAACGTCTTGCATAATTATTTTAATCATCCAACAAAACTATATTCAAATTTCTATCTAACTAAATTGTTAAATATTGTAGCAAAACCGTTCTTTCTGTGCATAAACAAAGTATAACTATCTTATTTAATGTGTTTCTGGAATATGAACAAATCGTTTCAAAATAATGAAACACTTAACATAATTCTTGTCGTATAAGGATTTTCAAAATGCATATCTAAGTCATTATGCTTTATGTAATAAAATGTTATTGCTAAATATACAATGTAATAAAATTAATTTATGATTGCTCTGACATTACATGTATAAATTATTTGCGATAAATTATATCTAAAAATTAATAAATTTGAATAAGTACAAGCAAAGCAAAAATAAATAATTCTAAAAAATTTTGGTTATATTCAAAGAATTAATTTTTTTTTAATAACGTTAAAGTCGAAGTTCGAGGCTTAAACAAAGTGTCCATTACCTAGAAAAACCTGGAAAGTCAGGGATTGAGACTGTGCCATCTGGAATCACGGATTTTCCTGGAAATTTTTGAAGTTTTACTTCTAAATTTAAATTTTATATCTTTCTGACAAAATTATTTCTTACATTTTTTTATATCTAATGAGGGAAAGCGCAGCAAACGTATCGACGTACTATATACATTTGCTCCATAAAATAACTTTTTTGGAAAATTGTGCAGTAGCTTAAAGAGCAATTGATATCACATTAAAAAATTGGTAGGTATACAACGAGACAAAATTGAACTAAAAAAAAATCTGTGTTACACAACCAAACTGTTTCTTTTTATTCTAATAAAAGGAAGAAAATAATATTCTAATAAAAGAAAGAATTAAAAAATTTCTTTAAGTCAAAGAAACTTTTCTTTAACTGTACAGCAGTGCATGAATTTCCTTGAGTCAAACAAATATTTTTTGACTCAAAGAAACTTTCTCTGGGTGTATTATAAGAATTAATTTTTTAAATATTGATTATTTTGAGCGCAGTTTTAATTTTTAAATCTTATGTTTGTATGTTACAGTAATCACCGCAGCTTCGTGGCCGATTAACTCCGCTCATTGCGCATCGGGTCGGTGAGTCAGAAACCAATTTTCTTATTATATTTCAATACTTTCAAATATTTTGCGGAAAGAAATAGTTTTGATATCAATTTTAATAGAATTTTGATAAAAATTCCTGGAAAATCCTGGAATTTTCAAAGAATGGATTTATAAATTTTGAGTGGACACCCTGTTAAATAAATATAAAAATAAGTGAGTAACGAGATAAAATTAGATGTCATTATTTTTTTTCAATAAATTGAATATATTTCTTCTTTTCTAACTTTGTCTCGTTACCCATTTATGAACCTTGTTTTTATATACTTAATTTTTCTTACTTAATTTTTCAATCATATACCTCTTTAAAATTTTTTTCAAAAATTTGTCGAATATGAACAAGACGAAATGTGTGTGTGTGTGTGTGTGTATATATATATATAAAATATTTTTAATAACGACATCGTAAAATTAAATTAATTAAAATTAACAAGTCAAGGTTGGGATAATGAATATATAAATAAGATATTACATACTTCTTAATTAATTAACGAATCATCCCAACCTTGACTTATTGATTTTAATCAATTTAATTTTACGATATCGTTATTAAAAATATTCTATTAATAATAGAGTTTTATCTATATATTTTTGTCTTATAATTCTTTACCTTGGATTTTACGAGAAGCTATGAATAGAATACAATCTGCAAACACATTCCGCAAATTGATTTTACGTGTATATCGCTCAAGATTCTCTTCAATTCCATTATCATTTTATTGATTTCATCCTTGACCTCCCTGAATTGTTACGCATGAATAATAAAGTTTTGTGTAATTATTAGCACACGTGCTCGCGTTATCGAATTGTTGAAAGTTATTCAACACTTCGGTATATTTTTAGAAGACACAAAGCTCTGGACGAAAATAAGCCACGTGGTGCGCGGAATTTCCTGAACGGAAGCAGATCTAATTCGTTTGAAGTGCCATTGCGACATCTTGATATAAAAATAACGTGAAACAAAAAATGAATGTTTAAAATCGAATAATATGACCAGTAACGTTTATTTGAATCTTTAAATATTCCAGCGTAATTTATTTTATTCTATATAAATGAGATCTAAGACATTCTATTTTTTTCAATAGAAGTACATCTTAGGGACATTCATTTCTCTTTATTCTTATGTTTAATAAATAATTAAATATTAAAGCGCACACGTTAAAATTTGTAATTATGTAGCTGCTAAAAAATAATATATTGTTTTACAAAATCATTCGATTTGATCAAAATAACACATGAGAAGAAAAGATTTTTTTAAAACAACTAAGACCCTCATCGAAATAGCAAAGTTTTAAAACTACAAATAATGAGATGTCATATGACTTCGTATGTGAGAGCGATGGACTTGTCCATTGGAGAGCAAGTGACAAGTCGCGAACCCACATCCCGTATATACGGATTTTTTAAATTCGTAATCTTTCAGACTCACAGAGAAAACAGAAAATTCAACTCTTTAGATCTACATGAAAAAAAAGATTGTAACACGATTACTAAAATTTTAATTTATCAAATGTTTGGACATTATGAATAATCTTGTAAATTTTGAATTGTACTGAAGAGGACTCAATCACGGGCCGAAACATCTGCTGTTTAATGAAATAAATCACTTGGTTTACACAAGAAGAACTGGTGCCTGTTCACAGAAGCATTTACTTTTCTTGGAAAAAAGAGATTTAATAAAACAACTAAGAACTTCACTGATTCAGCAGATCCATAGCCGTAATATACGGACTGCTAGTTTTCGATTAGCGACAAAGTAATATTGCGAAACTAAATTGATGATCAATTTAATATTGTTGAGATACACTTTAATATTATTGACTAGCATCTCTAGGATTCTTTTATTCCGTAACAAATTCGGGGAATAGAGGGAAATCGTAGAAATGTTAGTTAATATCAACAATTAAATTTGAGAGTCAATTTAATTTTTTAATGTTACTTTTCTGATTTAATTTAAGAGCTGTGTTTGAAACGGCGCACGGTTCGAAAGAATTAGAAATTGTATGTAAAATCACGCAAGAAACATTTCAGCACTAAGATTTAACGATGACTAACATAAATTAAAATTTTTAACAAAATATACTTTTGCTGCTGTAATGAATAAAACTTGTTATATTAGCAATTTTTATTGTAACAAAAAATTTGTTCACTGAGCATATTGATAATTGCTTTCAGATACAATTTCTTTGTTGAACTATCAAATCTTCTTAGTTATAGATGTTGAACTCGCGTGGAAGCTATAGCTTTGCCCAATCTACTCTTTTCCGTGCACTTAATTCTTTTTTCCAGGTGCGCAGAGTAATTGATGATTTTTTATATGAAAAGTATCGAAAACAGTGCACGATCGAGATGGATTTCTGCAAACGGTACAAGTTTCTACATATACTGCCCAGGCGTGCAAAACGAATTGTTTGGTCGTGGCGGGCCGAAAACGGCACGGTATTCCAGGTACCGGAAAATGATCTGTATTCGCCAGCTGGGTGTTTCATCGAACTGACGAACGTCTCCGTTGCTATTCTCACCACGCTCGTTGCCACGATTTTAATTCTCAAGTACAAATGCAACACGACCTGCAAGTAAGTTGACAAGAAGAAAAGAAAACACCTTTCATCTGCGATAAATATAACAGCTTCGACTACTTCATATTCACGAGTAATCACACGCATTTCGAAATTTAAATTTCATTTGCAATTTATGGAAATAAAATTTATGGAAATGGAAGAAATTATTCCACGCGATTAGTTGAGCGAATAGAAATGTCGCTGAAATGTCGATACGGAAGACGCGAGATATGTCAATGATTAACTGGAAATTACGGAAGACGTGAGATATTAATAATTAACTGGAAATACGAACTATACAAAGTTCCGTGTGTCAAATGAAATGCGAAAAATCTTTCAAGACTACTCAGGCTTAATTGAAATAGCTTCCAGTGAGATAAAAAATTCTGTATTAGTTTGGGGATGCCCCAATGATTCAAGTGAGAGACGTTTCTGTTAGGAATTTGCTCCACTTGATGCCAATAGATATACATACAAGCCGCCAGTAATTATGCGTCATCCTTGATCCAATATTCAAAGCGCTCATCATCTTTCTCAGTTACTCTCGTGATATTTACGTTTTAATCATTTCTAAGTACACTGTTATTCACCCATTATGCAATCGTCAGAGTAATCAAGTTTGTACATATAATTGTATTAATAATAATATATATATTATACAATATTGAATATTTTTTAATATTAATATATTTAATAATTATATTAATATTAAATTATACACACACAAATAAACAGATAGATATTTTAATAATTGAATTTTACATGGTTAATGAAATAAGTTTACAATCTTTTCTCCCTTGTAACTTAGCTTTCCAGTTACTCTCTTGCCGGGTGTTGACGATAATTAATGGAGCTCTTCTTAAAAAAGAATATTGATTATTTTCTTACGCTGAAGCTCTCGCGGCACATAGTAACGCAGTTTCACACTTTGTAGAAACATCGAACCACAAATCGAGCAATTCTCTGGTATTTTCACAATGTGACTCGCTACTTTATTTGCTCGGAATGTAATACGAATTACATTTTACGCAGTACAAATGCATTCTCAGTGTAAAATTTCGAGTTTATAGCATATCATTATTTCCTACAATTATAAATGTTTTAATAAATTCAACGTTAATTAAGCAGCAAAGAAAAATTAGATTTTGATATATTAATATTAATTAACAAACATTTATTAATTAAACTATATTAATAAAATATTTATAAATATTTAAAATTTTTCAGCAGTGAAAACATTTTTTTTATATTTCAATTTAAAAAAATGTATTATTTCTCTAAGTTTGCTAAGGATACGCCGATTTATAATAACATGTAAATATTCTTTTACGGTTAACAATCAGAATGTTTTTACTACACTGTTTAATATTTTAATCATGAATTATTATGGTGCAATAATGTACTACAATATTCAATATACATACGCGGGAGCAGGTATTAAGTCTCGCCGCCAGATCTTAAACCCGGCAATTACTCTGTGTGTACTCGCTATATTGTATAATGATAACATACTCGTGTGTTCTTAGGGCGTGTAAAATTTTTGTCGCATGGAAATGAAGCAATCCCGTTAATCGCGATCGACATATCTCATCGATACCGCGAGCGTTTTCATTACGTACGGGCAATTAATGAAACGGAATGCCGGTATGCACTCGTGCGTGAAGAAAAACGCCTCGTATTAATTACCGGAATAATTTATAGCAGGTTGTAACTCGGATTTCTCTTTCTATCCCTCTCTTTCTCTTTCTCCCAGAATAAACGTACATTTACTTTACTGGTACTTAGACACTTGTAATCGCCGTCATCGATCACTATTCGAGGGTTATTAGCACATTGATGAATTTTTCTCTCTCTCTCTCTCTCTTAATATAAAATTTTATATTTTTAATATTATAATTGTATTAATTAATATTTTGAAATTTGCCATGTTTTATGTTAAATTTCTTATGTGTAAAATTTTTATAAATTTTATATTTAGTTATGACTTGGACATTTTGTTAACTAATCCCACTTACTTAAATTTGTATATAACTTTAAAAGGCCACGAATTATTATTTTGTGCTTTTCAAGAGAATTTTAGTTTCTTTAAATTTAGCAGAAACTCGCATTAACAAATTGCATTTATTTATGACACTTAAATTTTATTGCTCTCGTCGGAATGTTCGCATTTACATCTTAAACGAACTACTGTTTTTCCAAAGAAAGCTTAAATGAGAACATGTCGAGTATATCTACGTCAATGTAAACACAACATATGCTTTTACTATGTTCACTTTGTTACTTGTAGCTTTGCAATAACATTACACAGTAGATCGCAAGAAGAGTAATTCAGTAATTATTCGATTTATTGCTTCCTTCTGCTTCGTTGTCGAACTCATGAAAAGCAAACTTGTTTCGACCTTGTGTGTGTTTTCAGACGTCTACAAATTAACTAACTCAGTGTACACTACTTGTCATTACCTGCATAGAAATATCCTATAAGCGTTATATTTAATATTAAATAATATTCCTAAAATATTATTTAATATTAATAAAAAGTGGTTATATGTCCATTCCTGATAATACATTATATGAATATTGTGTAAATATTTATGAAAGTAAATAATATTATTTATTTCAATATTTTAAATTATCGCGAATATTATAACTTTTAAATGTAATCATTATAAAGTTTATAAATATTTTATGCATAATAATTTACATTAATTTTTAAACAAAAATAATATTCGTAGAACATTTTCATAATATTTCACGGATATTAAGATAATATACCAAGAATATTATATAAAGCAGACATATAATATTAATACAATATTTCTATAATATTAAAATAATATTAAAAATATTGAATAATATTCTTGGAATATTATTTTAATATTATTTTAAATTTTAATAATATTCGTATAATATTCTAGGAATATTGTACCGCTTATAGAATAATAATAGACCATATAAATGAAATCTTCACTATATTAATAAAATCCTCGCTAAATCTTCTCTAAATAGTTTCTTTTTTTAATAAAAGAGGTAATAAAAGTACGAGATAGAGTGTTATAAATTTTGTAAATTTTATCTTGATAAGCCAATTAAGAAGTAGACACGTATAATTTACATATTCACTTTGCAATACACGTCCTGTAATATTCTTCAGTGTTGTATTTAACAATGTCGAGCACCTGCAAGCGGGGGGTAAGTTGATGTCAGTGACGTCATCGGTACGACATAACGATAGACTCGGGAAATTGCCGGCGAAATGACTCAGAGGCCATTCAGGTTCGTTAAGGCGCGTACAAACCCAATCTCCTACTCATCATACACGTTTACCCGTCGAATACGTAATACGCCTGCATATCCGACATGATTACAGAATGTACTCATATAACGAGATACCCCGCCAACGTTTCTCTTTACCTTAATTATTCCGCGCAAGTTCGACCGCTATCGATTAATACTGAATTAATTCAACTTGTACACTAATTAGCAATACGTGACATTTTTTGAATATTGTAATGGAGATTAATATAAGCTAAATAGAGGTAATAGAGTACAAGTGCATACCCGTTTAAATTATCGTTAATTCCTAATTTGCAGTTTTCTTTTATTTATATAAATAATCTGTGATGTTTGCTCCAGTTTGGAAGAAAGAAATTTTTTTCTAATACTTGAAAAAACAAAACGCAATGTGACGCATCCACGGATTATTAGTTTTATCATTTTTTTTCAATTTATATAATTAGTTTATATATTTAGTTTTCCTTTCAATTTGTATATTTATATATTTAGTTTATATAATTAAATTAAAACTACCCGGGAAAAAATTTTTTATGTAATTATACATAATTGTCGTATAATTTTCATATATAATTACTTATAATTATGCATCATTTATATATATAATTATATATAAAAAATTTTTTCTCGGATATGTGCAATAAAAGTAGAAATTCAAGATTCAATAAGCATTAGTATAAGAATAACGTCATTCTCTTCTTTTCTAGGCTTTCTAAATCGCTCTTGCCACTTCACACAAGCAGAACTTTATTTTGTATATTACTACTGATGATTGTTTTATTGGAACTATACGAGGCCATACTGACGTCGATTTCATTGTCGTCGATCTTAACAGTGATTGCTGTGCTATTTTGTTGGATATTACATCGCGAAACCGAGATCAGAGACGGTTTCGGTACCGCCGTGTCGGGAGGTGGATTTACAATAGTCGGTCTCGCGCGAGCATGGAAGTTTTTGTACTTATGCAGGTACATTATTAATGATAATTATTAATTAAAATATGGATTTACAATTTATGTCTTGAGGTTTCCTTCTCCGGCTTATCGAAACTCTCAGCGATCGTATTAGTAAAATATTACTATTATTTTACTTATATTACACTAAGAAAAAAAAGTTATTTGAATATTTGCAATGAAATATTTACTTACTTACAGTACATAAATATTTATTCAATAAAAAAATTATAATTAAATTACATTAGTGTGATTCTTGTATTAAAAAAATATTTATTTACAAATATTTATTTACATTTAATGAATTATTTAATTACTAGTATTAAAACAAATATTTATTAAAATTTAGTAAAATTTTTTCTCTCAAAGTATGTGTAATATTAATTAACATCTAAAATAATTATTAATGACTAACTTATTCTAAATTTTATGTTTGTTAAAATGCTATATAATTTTTTTAGATTTGGCCTATCCTTTCAATACGTTCGCGTCGCAGCAACGGGGATCACCGCCGCTTGTTGCGGATTCCTAGCCGTTATTGATTCTTACACCCTTTATCGCATGGTATAAATTCAGTTATTTAATGAATCCTTAAGAAGCAGACTTTTCTTAAAAATAAAATTATCTATAAAATTGTCTATAAATTTGCTTCACTCCGATTTAAAAACTACGCAATCTACTTATTTTCTCTAGAGATTTCCTCTTATCATATTTGTCTTTCGATGCAAAAAGACCCTTCGAAATGCGTTTTATCGAAACTTGCACCGAGGCACTTGCAAGTGTTTGCCGTCTCGCTAGAGACACATTAAAATCTTGCCCACCACGTTTGCATTTACGACTTCCTCGTTTCGATAGAGGCAAATAGCATCAGCGGCGTTTTACTACTTCGGTCATTTCCACGAGTGTAATAATCGAATGTATAAACATCGCGTCGCCCGGCACTTCAGCCCATTTTCTCACTGCAAATATATTCTCGACGATGATGTTTCATCGTTAGATGCAGAAGAGCAGGCGGTACACCGTTAAGAGGCCCGATAACACGGGGAACTCCTACATGCACTCTACCTCACCGTTCCTCAGCAAGCTTACCTTCCACTGGGTGACTGACCTGCTGCTGCGCGGTTATCACACGCCGCTCGAACTCCACGATCTTGAACAGCTTCCGAACGAGGAGACCACGAGGAACCAGTTCGAACTTTTTCGCGATATTTACGAAACCGAAAGGGTAACGATCTTCCTACACAGAAAAAAATGACTATCAAATTAACAATTCATTGTTTCATACATAAGCAAGAATATAAAATCTTCTTGGAAGAATTTGATAATCTTGATCAGACATAATTTGTTTACATGAAGAAACAAAATTTCTTTATGTTAGCAAATGATGTCTCTTTGAGATTATAAATATTTCCAAGGAGATTTTATATACTTGCTTACATATGAAACAATGAATTGTGATTTGATACTAATTTTTTTCTGTGTACTCTCGAAAAAAAATTCACGAAGAGTATTCGATTTCTTCTCATAATAGCCAAGCGATCTAAGAATAATTCAAACGTTTAATTACATGTTACACATGTAATGTTATAAGATTATTATCGCAACTCGCTGTTAAAAAAATATATGTAATCGTTAACATTTATTAAATTATTTGACATGATTTTATTTTTAGTAATTATTATAAAAATTTATTATTTTTAGTAATTATTATAAAAATTTTATTTTTAGTAATTATTATAAAAATTGATTATTATTATTTTTATAGTTACTAAAATTAAATTTTGGTCGTAAAAATAAGCTCATTTTTTTACGTATTTCAAACACATTTGTTCATAATATAAATCGAGCTGAATTAAATCCCCAGCTGCGATGCCGTGGACGTAAATTGTCTTTATGGAAATGTTACTGGAAACGGATATGGTTGACTTTCGCAGCGGGTAGTGTCTTGAAGCTATTCGGCGACGCTATGACTTTGGTGGGCCCCATGACGATCCCGAAGATCATAAATTACGCGTCAAATTTGCAAAACAACACCGTGACGAAGGAAAGTTTTCCCTCGGAGGTATCTCTTTTACTATCTTACAGTCTTATTTTTATTCTTCCCTTTGACATGCTTAAGGTTTAAAACCTTTCTAAAGAATTAAAACTCTTTAGGGAGCACTGACATTTTCCCAAATTCTGAAAAATGGATACTTTTTGGGGATCATAGTTTTCCTAGCCACTATTTTGCAAAGCACGTTAAAGCAAGCCTCCACTCACGTGCTCTGCGTCGGAGGAATACGTCTACGAACAACTCTTCAGGTATTTTATTATTGCGCTTGATTCAAAATTTTATCATGCAAAGAGCTTAATTTAGAAATAATTATTTTTTCGCCGTTTTCATCAACTTTACCGAGTAAATAAGAAAATCGTTGAAATTTCATTAAATTGCTCAGGCATTGATTTACGATAAAGCCCTTCGATTGTCTTCTTGGAGTATCTCCGAAGAAGAAAAGCCATCTGACAAGGATAAAGAGCAGCAATGCCATCAGCAAGCAGCTGATGTTGGAACTCTGACAAATCTCATGGCTGAAGATGCGTATAATGTAATGAATTTTTTCTGGATCGTTCATTACATCTGGGCAGTTCCATTAAAAGTAAAGACATTTAAGTAAATAAATATGTACTTCGTATATTTTATCACTCAACATTTCAGAAAATAAATATTTGTCTAATCACACAAAATAATTTTATAACTTTAAGTACTTGTTTAATTTGTACAGATTACCGCCATTATTTTTCTTCTATATTTGAAATTGGGCATCAGCGCGATTATCGGTGTAACTTGCTGCATATTGATTGTCACGCCGATGCAGCTGTTCCTCGGGAAACGAATGTCCGAAAATTCCAAGACCATAGCGGTAAGGAAATGATGCGAAGTGTTTTACAATTTTTGTTTCCTTTTCTTGAGTTTCTGTACACTTAGAGAAAGAAATCGTATCAGCAGCTATAAATTTGTGAACAAATGATACCTCAGCTATGTATTATAAAGTTATAATAAAAAAAACAATAATAAGTTATATAAACTGAGAAAATGTAGTAAGTATGGCCTATCTAAGATTTGCGATGTTTTCTAATTTTTTGCTAAGTCCAAAATTAAAAACTAATGACCAAATTTAAAGTAGGAAACATTTCCAAACATTAACTTAAAATATGGGCCAACTTCAAATATTTGTGTAGATGTAGTGAAGATTTTTAGAAAAAGTGTCGTTTAGGTCGTATTAGATACATTTGTACTCAATATAGCCTAATTATGTTTTCCTTTTTTTTTTCACGAAAAGTATTAGTAAAATAAAGTGATCCAATATTACATTTATAATTTTACAAGTTTATTATAATAACATATAAAAATACACAAAGAAATATTTTTATCAACAATCTATTAAGTAAACACTTGACTTATCTTAACTTTTTCCCTTTAAAATTACGGTTTATCTTATCGGAATTTAGTTAGTGGATTAAAATTTATCATCTGAAGTAATAAAAGTACCGAAAAAATATTACAATCGATGTGTACGTACTCATTATTGATCTAGGCAATGTTAATTCTACCCTGCAAAAAGTTTTCTTTCTTTGGTTATAAGCAGAACGTTATGACGAAAAGATAAATTAAATAAAGCATTGCAAAGTATAAATGTAGAGCTATAAATAATATGAAAATTGCAAAAATTAATAATCATTAATAAACATAATCAAGAAAATTCTACTTTTGACCTCAGTGTCAACAATAGAATACATAAACTGAGCAGTCAACTATTGCAAACAAGTCACATTGACAGCCTGTACGACATACTAACAGTATTTGTTCAATTCACCATGTAACTACCTAGAAACAGCAAGTAGGTTATTGGATACTAGGCCGTATAGAATACACTTACCTCAATATTAACTATCTGTATGTAACTATCTGTAGAAGATAATTGTTGCTTAAACTATATAAAAATATAATAATACAAATGTAAGTAAAAACTGAAAAATTGAACCGATTGAGATTCGAACTAAACTGGAAGAATATATAATTGTCATAATTTATTTGTATGAAGTTTACATAACTATGTAATTATAGTTGAAATGCTATTTCGCTACAAATTAATAGTTGAACAAATATCGTTGCTTTGATCATACAACCTGTAAAACTTTAGTTGCAACAACTATAAAAAATAGTTTATTAAACTATATATATTTATTCTACATATAAAACTTGTATAGTTGTCATTTTTGCCACTATACATTTTTCTCTAAGCACAAATTTCCGATGTTTCAGGAGAAAAGCGACGCACGCCTTCGCTTACTTAACGAAATTCTTCAAGGAATACGGCTCATTAAGTTACGCGCCTGGGAGAATCTTTTTGAAGATCGCATACGCAAAACCAGAGAGCAGGAATTAAAGCTGCTGAAAAGGGACTCTATATATTGGGCGCTCATCAGTAAATAATTCCTCTCTTTTCATAAAATGTTTATTTTAATCATAATAGACATTTCTAATTTTTTTATCTATGTTTAATCTTGCGAGAAACCACGAGAGAGACAATCACATTTGCTAATAACCATTTTATCATGATAATTATTATAACTTAGTATTCTTCTAATAATTTAGTCGAAAAAGAGAGCTAGATAAATTTATACATTAATGTTACAGACTTCCTGACGCACGTTTTCTCTGTTCTGGTCACTCTCTTCACATTTGGGATTTATTTCTGGTTGGAGGAACGAAATCTTGATGCGGGGAATGTTTTTGCCAGTCTCGCGCTCTTTTCGCAGCTGACAGTGCCGCTTTTCATCTTTCCGGTGATAGTGCCGATTATCATCAATGCCATGGTGAGGAATAACGCTCTTAGAGATACCACTCCTTAAACTCAATCCCCTTAAATGCGAGACATTCCTTCTTATCTCGGTTTGCAGATTTCTACAACAAGACTGGAGGAGTTTCTTCAACTTCCAGAGATCGTGAATATTCTCCCCGAGCCAAACGATAGAAACTCAACGGTAGATTTGACAAAAACAAATTCGTATACTGATGTGAGTATTGTTTTAAATCAAAAGTCTTAAAATAATTCACTAAATTAATTTCTATATATAAATTGCACAAAAACAATTAAATTATCAAGACTTAACATTAATTAATTTTTTTAAATTTATTATACTTTGTATAATTCTGCTTTCCCCAAATATAACAAACTGCAACATTAAGTGTATTTATTTCACTAATTTAGATTGACATGATTCATTATTCACTTCACAAGATGCAAGCATTAAATAGCGTTACAACTTTCGGATCGCTGGACAATATTGTGGAAGACGAGGAAGATCCTCAATCAAATATTTTGCGCGATTATGATTTAATTCCTCCAATTGACTCCTCAATCGATACAGTATTCGAAAAAGATCTAGAAGTGCCTGAATGTGTCCTCAAAGTTACACCTAGCACCTTCACCTGGGGATCTGACGAAAACACGTTGATGGTTAATGCTCTCAATTTCCCGCGAGGTAAATAATGCTAGAAACAAAAAAAATTTAATGTGTTTAAATTTATTTTGTATATATTAAATTTAATAAACTTAAAATTATTCAATTAAATATCATAAATTGAGGATACTTTCAGGACAACTGACGATAATAGTGGGAAAAACCGGTAGTGGAAAGACCTCTTTATTATTGGCGCTTCTAGGAGAGATTCAGAAAACAAACGGAAGCATAGAATGGACCAAGTAATTATAACAAAAAAAAGAGAAAAATAAAATTATAAACTTTAATTATGACTATAGTTTTAAAAGCTCGGGAAATAATGTTTTTTTTTTTAATTTTCCGCGGATTTTCTTGATTGTAGGTGAGTTTTTCCAATAAATTTTGCTTTTCTTGGGAAAAAAACCGAAAAAATTCGCAGAAAAATTGAAAAGCTCAGATTTTTTCCGAATTTTAAAAATTATAATTATAATATATTTTAATTAACTAATTAATTATTAAAAAATAACGCTTTTCAGGGGTTTGAAGATAGCTTACGTGGCACGACAGCCATGGCTTCAGAATGCAACCTTAAAGGACAATATTCTCTTTGGATCTGCGTATCGATCGAGAAGATACCGCAACGTTCTACATGCATGCGCCCTTCAACCGGACGTGGACATACTTCCCGGTCGAGATCTGACTAGGATTGGCGAACGGGGTATCAATTTGAGTGGTGGGCAGAAGCAAAGGGTTACCATAGCCCGAGCTCTTTACAGTGACGCCGACGTCGTTCTTCTGGTCCGTTTGTTTTATATCTTATATAAATTTTCGACGTCAATTTTCTGTGAGAAAAATTTACGTGCAGATACAATACCTAAAATTGCTTGTAGGACAATCCACTGTCGGCATTAGATCAGCACGTAGGTCAGCAGGTCTTCGATAATGGCATCAAAAAGCTCTTGTTGAGAAACGGTCGAACGGTGATTATGGTCACTCACAAATTGGAGCTATTGTCGGCTGCTCATCAGGTTTTATTTTACATTTTTAATACCTTATCCTAAATTTTAAAAAATATGATTTTTTTATGTGATTTTTTTATGTTTAAAGTTATCATAAGATAACTATATCTTGTATGATTAAATTTGTTTTTTTATGAAAGTATGCCATTTTATTTTAAAAAAATATTGATGATCTCTAAATGATCGAGTTACAGGAAACACTTTGTATATGTTACACGATACACAAATAAAAATATATACTATTCTATTGCACAATTAGACTATTTGATGAAAGTAAAAAAGAGATAAGTTGCATAAAAGTTTATTTTAAGATAATTGTCATGGATGGCTGTCGAGTTCGCGCGGTCGGAACAAAATCCAGCATCGAGAATACGGATTCTGAATTGGCGGCGGAGTGGCGAATCGTGGATTCAAAACGCGAGGACGAGAATCACATTCAAAAGACTGCCAAGGATCGATGGTCCTTGGTCAAACTAGTCTATAGGATCGGAATGAACAAAACGAAAAGAGACGTAAGTGACGGATCGTGGATCACCGATCACGGTGGTAAATGTCATAAAGAGCAGAATGTTGTATATTAGCGATCTTATCTTTGATTTTTATACGCTTATATAATTTTAAATAACTCTAATATTCATCTGGATTGCGAACTTTTCAGAATCCACCAGCGTTTGTACCTTTAAGATGGCACCGAAGAACTTTATCCGGATCGAGATACTGGAGTCACGTTCTCACAGATCTTTTGGTACCAACGGAAGAATGGGACACGGCCAAGAAGAGGACACATCACAACATTATTAGATTGAGGAGTCTCCCGGTGCAAAAACTGCCGCCGCCGATTTTCCGTCAGAACAGCACGCCGATAATTCTAGAAAGTCAACACGTACCACCAAGGTATAAATTTTGAAATTACTTCTTTCTTTTAAGCATGTATAGGATGTGATTAGATAAGAAATTAAATCAGACAAGTTATTTTTCATAAATTATTTTAACAAATTAATTTTTCCTCAAGATTTTTTATTCGTCGCAAGTTTTTATTTTTGCAATTACAAAGTAATTTACATGAAATAATATACAGTTGTATATTTTTATCACAATAAATTTATTGTTATGAATTTTATTTTTTCATAGGAAAAAAAATCGCACTTATGACAATGGACAATCCAGCGGTGTATTGAAGCAATTCTTCTCTGCAAGGTTTTAAATTTTTTTACGTATAGATAGTATAACCTGATTTATCATCACGAAATGTAATTGAAAAAATGAAGAGGAAATAATAATGCAAATTTTAGGTATCCAGATGAAATGACAATAAGCAAAGACAAAAATGTTCTGTCTAGATTGATGCCAGGATCTAACAAGTAATTACAACATGAATTTTGAAAAAGCAATTATAAATAAGTAATCGAAAATTAAATATTTTATTCGCTTTTTTTTAGGATTTCTCAGCACCGAGATCAACATCATCTTCCGGCGAAACGATTGTTATCGATGGAATCGCGAACTATCGATGACATGGATGACATAGAAGAAAGTTAGTTACTGAAATTATTTCTGTATGCTTTTATATATAATTTGTTTCTTTAATTTTTTATATGATTCTTTCCTCTTTTCTTAAAATTTATAGAACTAAACAGTGAGAGCTAAGCACATGTCTTTTTTTCCACAGTGATTCTTTTACAAATTTAATATATATTTATATTAATTAAACAATTATTAAATTAATAAATTTACAACCAATCAGAAACGCGGAAAACAGAGACTTCAAATTAGAAACTTAATTAAATAATTAAAATAAAAACATAATTAAAATTAAATAACATGCCAATTTTTAAATAGGAGTCTAAATCTAAATTAAATCTATAATTAAATCTAACTAAATCTCTCTTTTAGCTTTGAATGATGAAGATGTGGATGGACAAAGCAAACTCGAAGTTAACGATAAAAGTGGAATGGTCACTAGGATGATTTGGATGGAGTATCCGAAAGCTGCTGGATGGATACCAGGACTCGTTTATACTATAGCAGCACTGGCCTTCCAAATCCTTCGCGTATACACTGACTTCTGGTTAAGTGAATGGATGGAGAAAAGTATTAGTTCACCAGCGAATGTAAATAGATATTTGAAATATTAATATATAATATCAATATATAATATATAATATATAATGTCATGATTAATTTCACAAAAATAAAAATACCGCATTTATGTATCAAAAACCCTAATATGAATTAAAATAATTTTAAAAAACCACAGATCTGTGTCCGAAATAACATTAATAATTTATTAATCGCAAATATTATTGATATCTACAATTACTTCAACATTGCTCAATTAAGAATAATTTACCGCTAAATACAGTGAAGAATATTGGCATGCCGATGCTTGAAATCTAATGAAGATTATTTTTACAACAGCACGTGATTAAAATAATGTTGAACGTCGTTTTTTTCCAGACAGTATCTTACTTCATGGTGTACGTCATCATATGTGTGAGCTCCATTCTTTTATCAATACTCTGCAATGTATCAGGTCAGTGGGCAGGTGCTAGAGCAAGACGAAAGTTGCATCAAAAAGCTATCGTCGGACTTCTTGGAGCTTCCGTCTCATTCTTCGAATGTAATCTCATTGGGAAGATCCTGAGCAGATTTAGTGCAGACATGAGTGTTATAGACAAGGTAAATAGATGTACTTTGATAGTTTACATTTATATAATTCTCATGTCTTCGTATTTATCAAGGTAATTTAACGTAATTTTTTTTTAATTTTGCTAATTAAAGGATTAGCAATATAAAATTATTTTAATAAAAATTTAATTAATCTGCTTTTTTTAACAAAAAAGTGGCTAAAAAATCTAATAAAATCTAACGTCTCTTATAAAACAATCAACTGATATAAATTTAATAAAATTAATTCCTTTTCTTTTTTTTTCAAGAAAATGGCTACGGCGATCAAGAGATTGACAAATTTTGTATTACTCTGCGGTTCGGTGATGATTATCATTATTATTATTTCACCGTGGTTCTTGATTGCCGTTGTACCAATTAGCTGCGCTTATTATGCACTGCAAAAATTCTACAGACGCGGTGCTAGGCAATTACAATGTCTAGATGGCAGGTATTAATATAGTTGTTACGGTTTTGCATACAAAATATTTAATTTTTTTAAATCTTTTTACATTAGAAAAGAAAAATAAAGTATTAAAAATTGTTATTAATATTCGAATAAATCTCTTAAAATCTGACATTTATAAATAAATAATTAATTAATAATTACTGTCAGTAAATGATAATTCATCCAAAGAAATCCAAATTAAGAATAATTTGTACAAATTAATATTTGCGAGTAATTAAATTTAATTGTGTTTATTCTTAAACTAAAAAATTTTTTTAATTTTTCTTTTATATTTTTCTTGTAGAAATGCATTAACAATCATATAAATTTTTATGTTCTAAGCACGAGAGGGCCGGTAGTAGAGCATTTTTCAGAAACTTTATCCGGCCTTCCGACAATTAGAGCATTCAAACAAGAGGATCGCTTCATGAAGGAGATGATGAAACGCCTCGACATAAACACTAATGCATTTCTCATTCTGAACACCAGCATCAGATGGTTCAGCATTGCTTTGGTAAACATAACGAATCAAATAAATAAATAAAACAATAAATGTAAAAAATTAAGATCAATTTCTGAAAACTTATCTTTTAAAGTGTAATCAGCGTTTGAAAATTAAAGTATTATTAAATTTATATTTGCGTATTGCCATAGCTTTTTGTTATAAATAATAAATATATGGTTACATTATATAAATCATATATCGTTCAGTTTTAAGTGAAATTTTTTCTTGTAATTTTTTAAATAAGTTTTAAAAACTTTTATATAAATTTCAAAATTTTTCAGAATTTCTGTATAATTTTATAACTTTTTAGAAAATTTCTCAGATTTTTTTACACGAACATTTGGAACACTTCAAAAAAATTGAGAATATATATCTTTTCTTAAAACTTTTTGTAAAATGAGAAATCTTAGGATATTTCAGAAGTTTCATAAATAATTCTAGAAAAAAAAGATGTAAACTTTCTCGGCATTTTTAAGTGTTCCAATTTTTACAAAAATTCTAAGAAAAATTTTTTCACAACAGAGAGGACTCTTTGATGTCTTTTGTTATTCTCGAATATAATTTTAGGATTATTTGGGTGCCTTTATCGTGGTAATAGCCATCTCTACGGCTCTGCTCTCTGCGGAGTTATACCCAAACAGTGTAACACCCAGATTAGTAGGTTTGGCAATCAATTATACTCTCTTAGTACCAATGTTGAACTGGGTGATCAAGTTTAGTGCAGAGATCGAGTTATACATGGGAAGCGTAGCCCGAATTTGCGCGTACAGAAACGCACAACCTGAGAAACGTCACGAAAACGGTAATTATTTTCAACCTGAAATCTCTGCGCAGATCTCGTAAATTGCACGTCACGAGAAGCTCATGTGTGTTATCGTCGTTCAAATTTCTGTGTTTTAATACGTACTTAATATCAAAGCAAACATCGCGGATAAAGTCTGTTTTTTTTTTACACTCGCATTCCAAGCTCGCGACACATCGATATCAATGAATACCGATGAACAAAATTTATTATTAATCTGTCATGAGAGAGACGTTACATAATTTTTAATTAGCGACGCAAACAGAAGTTAGTAAACAAGTGATAATTTACAGTTTTGAAAACTGTATTATTAAATATCGATTGACTCACTGTTTCGGAGTAATCTTTCGCTTTTGTCATCATCGTTTATCAGAACGATACGTAGTACTTCTATTGTATTAAATAAAATATTGATCGAAATCTGCCAATTGGCGATTAATCGACTTCCGGTTCGGCGCTTTATTATCGAAAACTCGATATACAAAACAGCAGACAATGCAAAAGTATCTTTCGCGAGTAGACTAATATACTCGGTTATTTTCCGTGTTATCTTTCTTATCGCACACGTGCTGATTTTATATGCCGGATTTTAGGCTTACGGGTGGCGAATG
Source organism: Solenopsis fugax (assembly GCA_003595255.1). Classification (NCBI taxonomy): domain Eukaryota; kingdom Metazoa; phylum Arthropoda; class Insecta; order Hymenoptera; family Formicidae; genus Solenopsis; species Solenopsis fugax. Next base: position 27,964 of record QKQZ01050254.1, read on the forward strand.
ACTGGCCTAATAGGGGCGAGATTGTTTTTGAGAATGTCTCTCTGCGTTTCGATGTAGATAAAAATCCAGTGATCACAGATTTATCTTTGAAAATACCAGCTGGGCAAAAGGTAATTCAGTAGTCCGTAAATAAAGTAATAGATATATAATATAATAATTAAATTAAAATAAATGAAATTATATATATAATTAATTATTCATTATTATTATATTATCATCATCATCACCATCATTATGTTTTAAACACATATATAAAATTTGATAATAA
>QKQZ01050261.1:0-13026 GCA_003595255.1 Solenopsis fugax
AACAAAATTTGTATGATTGTCCCCTTATAGTTGTCACCACTACAATTTTTTCTCTCAGTGTATAATTGTGATCATATAATAGTGTTATTTTGGGTAAAATATTTGGCTTATTTTCGGAAAAAATTGTACGAGTAAAGTGTTATCGCGATAACCCACTGCTAATCGGACCATTGTAAAGTAATGTCGGTTCATTATTTATTATATCGCTTAATCGATTAATTACGTGTTACAATTTCAGACAGCGAGGATGAAGACATTACTTTCGGCCGTTTTCGCGGTGCTGTGCATTCAGGCAGTGTTCGGCGTTGACCCTAATGCGCACAACAAAGTGGTTTGTTATTGGAATAGTACCGCTTATGAGAGGCAAGGTGAGACCGTTTGCTAGATATACTTATTACTCATACTTTTGCGACGCACGGAGTTCGTTGGAAGAATATTCTTGATCTTGTGATTAAAAAAAAAAAACGATTTCCTTGAGAATCACTTCTTGGGAATTAGAAACTATAAAGCATATAAAATCTATTAATATAAATAAATTAATAATAACGTCTGCGAATCTATTGTATAAGAATTGTAATAACGTTTGCTAATTCTTATATGAGAATATTAAATGTTAAAATATATTCTTTTTAAACAGCATAAATAAAAATAACGTTTTATTATCGATCTATAAATTTGTTAAAATTGTTTGAGCAAAGGTAATTTCTTGTTTGTCCTCTTTTAAATTTTAGGTGGTATTTTAGATGGACACATCACAGCATATGTTAAATATAATTTTTATGAATTCGGATTCAATTAAAATTGTAGTTAATATGCAATACATCATCGTTAAATATTGTCATTGTCATTTTCTACATTTAACTTTTAAAAATGAAAATAATTATAAGAGAAGTACGTGTTGGAATTTTCCTTTAATTTTCTGCTATGTAATATTTCCTATCTTATTAGATATTTAAAACCGATAATGTGTGTTCTGAAACTTCTCTGGCTTGTATTTATGTATTAAGAGAACTTGTGTACGTTTGCGGTGGACGTTAAAGTCAAAGATATCATGAGTGGCAGTAAATCTAACATTATAGAGACATTCCATAGAACGTAACTCATAATTGAACGCCGATAATGTTACAAAATTATAAATATGATTTTAGATTCTTTATCGTTCTCTATAGCCTTCATCGTTTTTCATTTAATCAATTATTCATTATTGCCAATATATGTTTTATATTCACATAGCTTTTTTTGTCTTTGAAGGTCCAGCAAAGTTCCAACTTGAAGATGTCAGATCCGCTGTATCTCTTTGCACTCACCTGATCTACGGATATGCTCACATCAATTCCGATTTTGAGATCGTTCCCGGTTCGCCAAGCTTAGATACCGGAACGGGCTACGCCTATTACAGACTGGCTACGCAGTTGAAGCGATCGTTCCCCGATCTGAAGATCTACCTGAGCGTTGGAGGAAACTCCGATCCTTACGATGAAGAACACAAATACCTTGTGTTGGTGAGTGATATCAATGCTTACGATCTCTTATTATTTCGCAATCTTTCTTATCATTTAAATTTGTTTTATTTTATTTTAAAATACAACAAATTTAATCATGTTTAATCAAATTCCATAATGTTGTATATTTTGCAATAAAGATTATCATCATCATTATCATTATCGTTATTGTTATTATTATTATTAAAACGATAGAAAGATTCAGAAACGAAATAAGATAATAATAATCAGGATAATAAGCGATAAAATAAAGAATTAAACGAAACGATGGGGAAATTTTTGGGATCGATAGACCGAGACTTCGGAAGGCAGAACGAAGTTCATCAATTCCGTGAACAGACTGCTTAATGACTACGACTTCGACGGAATCGATCTAGCATGGCAGTTCCCGCCAGTCAGACCTAAGAAACAGCGCGGCACTTTTAGTTCCCTCTGGCACGGTTTGAAGAAGAAGCTCGGCTACGGGAAATTCCAGGACGAGAAGGAGCAAGAACATCGCGATGGTTTCACGATTTTAGTCCGTGATCTCAAGACGCAGCTCAGATCGAGAATAAAGGCCCTCACTATCACGGTGTTACCTCACGTTAATGCTACCAGTTAGTATCCTACCTGGGCAATAATTGATAATAAAATTAGTAATATATATTAACAATAATTATTATTAATAATTAACGGGATATTGCAATGTGTGCAATTATATATTTTTTTCTTACAGCTTACTACGACCCGAGACTGTTGGCGCCCAACATCGAAGCCGTGCATCTTTTCGCTTTCGATCAAAAAACACCGGAGCGCAACCCGAAGGAAGCCGACTATACAGCACCAATTTATGCCAGTTATGGACGTGTGGCGGAAGACAATCTTGACGTTGCGACAAGGTAAGTCTCCTGCTTCTTTTCCACAGTATGTCCCATTATTTTTTCCATATCGTCGCGTGAAATTTAACATATATAACGTAATAAATTTATGGCAGTTGCGGACGTGTGTGTAAGGAGGCTGACAATATTGATGATGCGACAAGGTAAACTTTTTTACCCCAATGCACTAATTTTAATGTATAAAATGCAGCACCCGTCTAATAATTTTACACGCAATTTCATTTTTCAATTCTCTTGATTTTTCTATGTTGAATTTTCGTGATAAATTCTGCTTTCTCTACTATGCTTAATTCCAGAGTTGAGTAGTAACTAGTTAAAAAGTTAAAAGTTAAATAATAAAGTTATAAAGTTAACAACGTTTAACTGGATTTTAAATTATTTAATTTTTAACTTTAACTAGTCATTTTTAAAACACGAGCTTTAATTTTTAACTTTTTTCCTAAGTTAAAAATTTATCTATTTGAAGGAAAAAGTACATATATTCCCACATAACAAACATTTCTTTATTAAACGAATTTTCGAAGTGAAGTTATTCGACCGAGTAATGTATAATACAAATTAAATAAGAAAGCCATTTTACGGTCAGCCATTTCTTTATTATTTTATATAAATTAATTTATAAATATTTTTGTTTGATGATCCATAATCCATACGATCCATACTAATTGTTTTGAGTAATCTAACTTTAAAAAATTACGAATGCTTTTCAAAATTAACTACATAATTTAACTTAATTTAGTCTCTTAACGTAATTCTTTTAATCAAGTTAGTTTTTTGTTCGTGTAACTTTTAACATAACTAAATCAATTTTTTAAGTCATAAATTTTATTTTACCTTAGTAAGAAAAAAAAATTAATTTACCCAACCTTACTTAATTCATAATATGTTAAATAAATTATGATGCAAAACTTGTTTCTTTTTTCGGATCGATTATTGCTTATAATATCTGTCTGTTACATTAACATTTATAAATATTCATTAACAATCTTAACATATATCCCAGAAACTAAACGTGTCTATTTATGTAAATGTTTCTTTTTATTTGGGGTACGCTTCCTAATTTTTCCGTTAAAAGCGAGAGCCTTTTTGCATCAAATTATAATTCAATAAGAATAAAATTGGAGTAACGAGAGTAATTCTACAGGTACTGGCTGGAGAACGGGACTCCCGGTAGCAAGATCGTCGTCGGTATCCCCACGTACGCTCGCACGTGGAAGTTGACGGACGGCAGCCAGATTTCTGGCGTGCCGCCCATCGTGACCGACGGTCCAGGTGCTCCTGGGCCTAACACCAACGAACCAGGTCTGCTGTCATACGCCGAGATGTGCTCCAGACTGACCGAGCACGCGGCGGGACGCCTGCGACGAGTCGGCGATCCATCCAAGAAGTACGGTAGCTACGCTTATCAGTCTTACAACGGCGAAACTGGAGCCGAGGGAATCTGGGCGGGTTACGAGGATCCTGATACTGCCGGCAACAAGGCCGCATTTGTTAAATCCAAGGGTCTCGGTGGTGTCGCGATCGTGGATCTGTCCCTGGACGATTTCCGGGGTATTTGCACCGGCGACAAGTACCCTCTCGTACGAGGAGCTAAATACAAGCTGTAAAGAATGGAGATTCGATCTGGATGGTAATCGGAATCGTAATTCAAAAATTTATCTATCAATAGTCGACTGAAGGAAGCGGAGAAAAATATATTTTGGCTGCCGATTCGCGCACGGTGGTCTTATTTATATGCATTGCTCCCGGCGAACAAACTATCGAGACTTTTAACGAGAGGATTTTTAACGTGAGAATTCTAATGAGGACCGTAGTAATGCTTGCGGATGTATTGTATGTGTGGATAATAAAAAAAAAATCTCGCTGCTTTATTATTCAAGTAGTTTAATCTTAATCCTCACATTATATAATATATTTTCGAGAGATAAGCTCATCCCGTAAAGAAAAGATGCATTAAGAATCATCCCATAAGAATTCAGTTTGTACGCAGTTATCTGCGTTGAAATTGTTTCTTGTAAAATTAAAAAAAATTTTTATATTATCACCCGATTTCGAGGATGAAAGCTGCGCGCAGCTTCATGGGATAAGCTCCCGTCAGCGTCTTTAAATTAATTAACGTTCTCCACGAGATAACGAGGTGCACGCTGATCTTGAAAAGGGCAGAGGACAGAAAAGTGGAGAGAAAATGGAAACTGCACATTAAGAGATACATTCATATATGATATATATATATTTTTTTTCCTTCATATAGATAATATATTTTTTTCTTCGTGCAGTCTATTTTTCCGGCCAAACGAGTTACATTTGCACGGGTGTATAACAAAGGTTCTCCTGTAAACGGACTATAGACTCGTTAACATATCCAACATCGAGGATTACGTCAAACCGGATACAGGTAATAATCCGCAGCCATTCTTACGCCGGTTCGAGTCAAACCTCCTCTCCTATCTCGGCACAGTGAATCAAAAACAATATCATAACAAAAAAAAAAGGATACGCACACAGTGAGTCGCTGGTAAATCTGATCTTCTTATCGCGATTTGTTCGTCTCTTGATCGTGCTGAACGCCGGTGTGGTGGATCATAGCGTAAACTTGTACTTTTTCTTTTTTTTTTTATATATTTTATAAAATACCTGGAGTGGTAGCTCTGCAATAGCTTTGCGTTTCTACGCTACAGCTGACAATCCAACAGAGTTACGTTATAACGAAGAAAGGGCACTCGTGACGATACATTACAATATACATATAATGCACAACGGAAACGACACTCGCCTAATTTTTGCTTGATACCACTACGTCTACGATTATCTCACCTTGATTCGCAAGTTCACGCGTGCCAAAACCGACGGAGTCCTCCGTAAATGCTCGTTAAATGCGCGAACTTGAACGCAGACCCCGACGTCGTTTCTTCGCGATCGCTCGCGAATCAGAAAATGCAAAGATTAGAATAAAAATATAAATGTTGAAAACCGGTTTGCCGCTTTGACGATTATAAATTAAAGAAGATCCGATCAAGATTAGGACCGCGCTCACTTTCATTCGCTTGTTAATCAATAATCATACGATTTTAACGCGCGGTGAGCTCACGCGAACCGACTCTTCTCCCTCGTGACGTTCGTTCGCGGACAGAGGAAGGGTTCGCATTATCTATTTGTTTATATGCGTGCGGGTTGCCTACGACACGACGAGGGGGAGTGCGCGTATCTCGAATCATCGCGTCACGAATTATACGTCGAATCACACACCTTGTTTGTTATGTTACTTAATACTGGAACGTTCATTCAAATGCTTAGGTTTTATATAGGCTTTAATGCTGCCGCGACGCAATATGGCACTTGGATTACGCGTGTACATCCGTTGATTGTAGGTACTTGTGTGCTGCTCTTCTCTGGACGATCGCCGTTAATGAGACAACTCGAAGAGCTGAGAGAACGTAGGAAATATATCACGAAATCTTATTTATCTTTATAAATATAAATTGTTCGTCATGTCTGTCATATATTAATTTGAGGATGTATAGGACATTTCTCCAAACATTAAGAAAATCATGAAAAAATTACAGATTGTTCTATATTGCGTTTGAAAGTAGTAGAAAAAATTTGGCAGCAATTTTTTATCTTAATAAAAAGTTATTTCAATAAGAAGTAGACATGTGCTCTAATGAAAATATAATTAATAACGAAATATGAAAAAAATCTGAATTTTTTATTAAAGAACTTAAAATATTTAGGATGATTTATGTAAAGTTTCATTGTGATTGCAGAGATCACTTCTGTAAAATAAACAAAATTTATTTATTTATTTATTTACAAAATAACTAAATAGACAATCACAATGAAACTTTATATAAATCACCTTGAATACTTATACAAAAAAATTGAGATTTTTCTGAATGTTGTAAAAAATAATTTAATATCTAATGACAAATAGAGTAAATAAACTATAAAAATATGTTATTAAATAAAACTATAATCCTATTCACACAACTGTCATATGTACATTGTGTATTTAAAGTGTTAACACATTTTTAAATTTTATTTACTTTGCAGGAATCATATGTCCGATACATCCTTAATATACGCGATAATCAACTAAAGATTAAAAATAAATCAAACGACTTGTTATCAAGTTATAGAATTAATAATTAAAAATATCTTAAATTTCTTTTTCAACAGAAATATAAAATAAGTGAAACTGCAACAACATAAATTCTCTGCATTTGGAATTTCACTTTCTCGAAGCTATCACTTTCTATATCGCAGATGTGATGTACTTCCTTCATCCACTCGTTTCTCCAATCGCAAAAAAGCGATTTGCAAAGCCGCCGTGAATAACTTTCGCGCACCGACACGATATGCCGTCGGTGTTCCTCGATATAAAAAATAATTCGGAGCGGTGCTGACGCGCGAAACTTGAGAGGAGCTCGCGATTTAGCGTCCGCGATGATCCCAGGCAGTTTAGTGGAATGAAATTGGTATTACTTTCTCTCTTTGCTCGCCTCCACGCTTAATCTTTGGTTCGCTTTCGCGCGGATGCGGATGCGAACGATTAATTAGCCCCGCGCGATTGTACATTTGCACGGAGATAAAGTGGATTTTCGACTTTTAAACCAAGCGGCGACGCGATATTTCTCACACTGCAAACGCGGTAATAACGCGGATAAGCCGCTGCTAAGCTTTTTCTTTTGGATCGCAAGACACTGACCACTTCATCCTATAAAAGTAAAAATGTTCGATCAAAGCAATAAAGGTGTGTACTGGCTCTCGGAGATGCCGGATCGGATGCGCAGCTAGAAGGAGATAATCTCTATCTCTAAACTGAGAAAAGGGAAGAACGAAACGGAAACGGTTTCTGTCTCTAAGTGCTTTGCGCGTTATCGAGGCCGCGATGGTTATCGAAAAATAACGCTTCGAATAAACGTCGCGTAATAACTTCCTCGTCATTAACACTTATCCTTAACGACACTGAGGACGACACTAATGTGAAACAAATTGCACATTATTACTTAGAAAAGTAAGGAAACGAAAATGAATCCAGATCCTTTTCGATTGTCTGACACAGGTGTTACTACAAAAGTGAACACTTAATGTCCAAGACATAAAAAAAATTAATCTAAACGACAGGAATAAAAATGAGAATTTCGCATATAAGAAAAACTAGGTAGATAAATAAGGGACGAAGATAAATGCACGCGGGAGACTTTTCATCGCACCGCGACTTCTCGTTTGTCTCTCCCCCCGCGTTCTGTAACTGAAACAGAGGGTTTTTAAGTAAAATAAAACTTACCGAAAAATTAATTAAGTACGAAAGCACAGACTCGAAGCTACGATCTTTGCGGTTCCACTCGGCCGCGAATAACGCTCGAAAGCAGGATTCCAGATACGAGCGTATCGGAGTCCTACGGTGTTTCTTTAAGAAGTCTGTTACACGCTTTTTTTTGTTTCTTTTCTTTTCTCTCTCCTCTCTTTTATCGCAATCTAATCTCTACATGACGGAACATCGTTTGACGTTGTACCTATTATCTTGGTCCACATTGTTAATGCTGAGTACCTTGAGGAGCCTCTCGGTATCCTTGAAGCCGTGCCTGCCGTGCTGCTGCTGCTGCTGCTTCATCAGCATCATCGTCGCCGTTGCCGTTGCCGTTTTCTTCTTCTTTTTCTTCTTCCTCTTGCGCTTGGTCTGCGGCAACGTCAGCTCCAGCATCTGCTCGAGTCGCAGACGAATAGGCCAACCGGCGCTCCCGTCCTCGGCGTCCCGATGGTAGGTGTAGCTCGACGTGTTAGGCTCCTGGTGATCCCGACGCTCCCACCACCAAGGGTTCTTGCACGAGCTCGTCTGCTGGTCGCGCTGCTGCGGGTCCTGATAATCATCCTCCTCGGCCATCGGCCGCCTGGGCTGCACGAAGGAGTCGTGGACACGAACCGGTCGTGCCAGCGAAGACCTCTTCTTCACCGGTGTCAAGTGCGCGGACTGATGCCTAGCCAGAGACTTCGTGCCGCTTCTCGAGCTTCGAATTCTTCTAAGCTCACCGGGAGACGTCGGCGCCTCTTCATCGAGATACAGTTCCGCGCTCGAGGCAGGCAGATGGTAATTACCGCGAATCCGATGACCTACGGCGACAGGCCCGCCGTCGCTCTTGCTGTTATTGTTGTTACTACAGTTATTGTTGTTGTTGCCGCCGTTGGCGTTGCTGTTATCCGCGTGACGGCACTGCTCGGCGCATTGCAGGCAATCGTAATACTTCTCGGCGACGTGGCGGCGTGCCGAGAAACGATCGCGCATATCGGTGCAACGGCGACGCTCGTTGCTCGCGATCGCGCTACCGCCGCGTACAACTTGATGATGATAAGGTTGCCGTCACACCTCCTGCAGGTACTTGAGGGGACAGAGGACCTCCTTGTAGAGAACGTCGCCCTCTTTGCCCGTGTGATCGGCGGAACGTACGTCCGCCGCGCATCTCACCATCGCCACCCCGTCCACCTCTTCGCCCACTTGGATCACGATCTACGTACGTATACAATGTGTGTGATGAAAGGATCGAATTTTCGCGTTAGAGAATCGTGAATTACGTTAATTCGGAAATAAAGATGTTTAATACACTGAGAAAAAAAATTGAGTTGTTAAATTTACTAAATTCTTCAACTTGATTAAGAGGGCGCACCAGAGTAGACGGCTGAAAAAAATGGGTAAATTTTTGGGAATTTTTATCTTGAAAAGTATTAGGACCTTGAATAAGTTCTCGCTGTTTTCCAACAAATGGCGTTACCAGAAGTGCGTGTAGTTTAAGATGGTAACGCATCTATAAGCAAGCTTGAAATTCAGTGTATGTCATTGCGCCGAAGTGTAAACAACTTTTTTTTCATAGTGTTAAACATGTCGAGTTTCGTGCCAAAAAAAGAGTATTTGAGGGGAATTTTACTGCACTACTTTATTAAAAAAAAAAACTGCAGCTGAAGCACACAGAATTCTTGTTGAAACTTACGGCGACCATGCTCTGTCGGAAACAACAGAGATTGGTTTAGACGTTTCAAAAATAATGATTTTGATGTTGAGATAAAGAACGCTCTGGCGCACCGAAAAAGTTTGAAGACGAAGAATTGGAGGCATTACTTCATGAAGACGCTAGCTGAACTTGCAGAATCATTAGGAGTTGTTTTATACGACTTTTTTTAAATAAAGCATTAATTTTCACGAAAAGACAGCGAGAACTTATTCAAATTTTTTTAATTCAAATATTTATATATTTAACTCAAATACATAGATTACTTGAACTTTAAGCATTTATATATTTAGATATTTAAATAAGTACTTGAATTGAAGAAATTTAATCAAGAGAGTTAAAAATTTTAGTCAAGTTAACAATTTTTTTTCTCAGTGTAAATATAAATCTGAAAAGATTCCTATTGAAATTACACATATCAGAGAATTAACCCTGATAATAAAAAAGCAAATTCACGGAAATGTGATGAATAGAATTTTTATAGAAGTTGTAGATAGTGCTAAGAATTTAAAAATATGTGAATTTTTATAAATGTAAATTCAAAAGATATTTTTATTATGTATAAATAAACTATTAAGAATGATATTCTTTTGATGATTCAAGAAATAAAAATTTTAAATGTCGATTTTTATATAATTTAATTTTTAGGTTAAATTATTGGCATAGTTAATGTCAAAGATTAATAAATCTTAAATATCTTTATAGCAAAAGTTATGCTCGTTTGATTGAAAATAAATAACACAAATAAAACAAACAGAAAATTTAATCGATATTTATTAAAATTTTGGAAAGTTAAATATTGAAATTTATAGAATTAAAAACAGAATATTGGCAAGAAAAAATTCGCCTATGCAAATAAAAGAAACTTTAATGTGTGTTTATTTTCACAGAATACAATTAAAAACCTTTTTAAATATAAAACTTTAATAAAATCGAGGTGAGTAAAAATAAGGCAACGCCGAAATAGCGAGGTCGATGCGATCAAGTAATTTTGTATTCAAATATTTCCGGGATCGTTTCGAGCAATTTTTCTATGCAACGCTATGCAACGCACATAAATACCTGGTCTCGCAGCAGAGTAGTTTCACCTAACTGCAAATTACGCGTGACCTGTAGAGTCCTTTGACCAGATTCTACTCGCATTACATATGCACTTGGAAAATAACCGGCACGGCCACCGAGACACTTGCCTTTCCACCAGTCCTTCTCGGATTTATCGATCACCGTGATTTTGTATCCAGCTCTGTAATAATTATAAGGCATGCATACATAAATATTGAAACGATGAAGAACATTAGCTTGCGCGTATATTAATTTATCTGTACGAGTGTAATAACAGAGAATGATTTAAGGACATACGACAGGTTTGCATGATTAAACTGGAGGCGAAATTGGTGATGAATTTATTTCAGGAAACTTATTTCAGATCATCTTTCTCGAATTTCAGTTTCCATGTGATACTCGCAAATTAATGATCGATGGTTTAATCTAATAAATACATGCTGTTTCAATATCGACGTTCGCCTCAATCTATTTAATTAAGTCCCAGAAAATTCCTACGTGCTATCTTAAATCAAAATTTTTAGACATTGACAAATTGGTATTTAGAGGGAAAAAAGTTGCTTTTCCGAAAATCTAATCGATAATGATGGAGTAAGACATCTAAAAAAAGAGATAGAAAGAATTTTAAGTAGAGATAAAAAAATAAGAGACCTCTTTATACTAACAAGTATTCAATGAGTAAATTAAGAATTATGAATAAATTAAGTGATTTGTAACAAACATTATGTAGTGAAAGAGAGAGAAAGATCAGGAGAGGAAGTAAAATTATAAAAAATATTTTTCATTTTTTTAAATGCATTTCGGTTAATGTTATTTCGATAAAGATTTTGATATTAAAGTTTGTATCAATTTTTATAGAGATTGAAAGGGGTAAAATAAAATAAATTTTTTTCAGTTTTTCATACAGCCCGATAATCTCGAGAATCTCAAGAAGCAAAAAAATTGTTCAACCAGTATAACGTAAAAATACACATAAAAACGAAAAGAAGCATTTTTTTACAATTTGACCTTTCATTCTGTTTCCCCCTTGAATCAATTTTTATTACAGATCACCCAATAATTATATTAAATTATTCTAGTAAAAAGATAGAGGCGAAATCATTTATTTGTTGAATATTTGTCAATAAAAAGATAGGCATTTGCATTTTTTACACTTTTTTATCTCCACTTTTGACTGTTGCATCTTTTTTTCAAGATATCCTCATTGCTGACTAAACTTTTGGAAAAATCAATTCTTTTTACTTCTAAATACCAATCGCGGTATAAAATTCCTATTAGGATCCGAGTTACAAAGATTTAAAACAGAAAAATGCATAGAGGTTTCCTGAATCTCAAGATTCACTTAAAATAATTAATGTTTTGTAATTAAAATTATGTCGTTACTTTTTTTAATTATGTTTATGATATTTTACATTTACATTTACATTTATTACATTTATTAATATTATACTATAATGGAAAATTGAGTATTTGTAAATGTAATAATTGATGGTGAGATAGCGATTATTTTTTATTTTAACTGCGATCGTTGTCCATAACGTTCTGTAAAGGTTTTGTAATTATTAACTTTATGATTATTAATGATTAATTAGTTAGAAGTTACTTTAAGATTAAGTTAATTTAAATTAAATTAAAACTTAATTTTGAAAAGCATTATTCATAAAAATAGAAATTCGTAAGTTTTTAAGATTGCTGAAAACAATTATAACATAAATCATCAAATTTAATATTTTATTTGTAAATTAAGTTTATATGAAATACCAAAGAAATATTGTTTTTCTATGTGAGAACGTATTTCTCCTATGTTTTTTTCACATAGATAAATTTTTAAAATGTAATAAAAAAGTTAATGAATTAAAGTTTGTGTTACAAAAATAACTAGTTAAAATTAAAAATTAAATTATTTAAAATTAACCAAGTTAAATTAAAAGTTATTAACTATATAACTTTATTATATAATTTTTAATTTTTTAACTAATTATTACTCAACCTTGGTATGACTTAATTGGAAAATTTAGTATTTAGCAATCCTGTTTATAAACGTTCTGTAAAAGTATCATAATTCATGTTATACTTTGTCGTAGCTTTTAAAATTATGTATGATTTAATTGTAAAATTTAATATTTGTAAAAATAATAATTGATAATGATCGCGATAATTTTTTACTTCAGCCGTAATCGCTGTCCATAAATATTCCGTAGAGGTTTCGTAATTAATGTTATGATCATTAACTTTATAAAATTGTATATGAATTAATTGAGAAATTAGGTACAAAATCAAAACTTCGCGCCTAAAAGAAGGTTGCGCGAGAGAAGGTAGCGTCACTACGAAGTTAGCCGTGTTGGTGTATAAACAATAGACATTGCATACTCGTTTCCAATTTCGCGTCGCTGCAACGGACGTGCACATATTCGAGACACAACTACGGCGCTCGCTACATTCGTCGAGATGTAAATAATCGTTGTATTATTGTCGTCGACGATCGAGCGCGTCCTACGGAAAATCCCGCTTTCCTGGAATCTTCCTTTCCGGCGTGATGCACTCGCTTCGGGGAGGGGGTGGGCCTTTCTGGCCCGGGCCGGG
>QKQZ01050277.1:0-10079 GCA_003595255.1 Solenopsis fugax
TAAGCGTTCGAAGCTTCATATGGGGTCTCTCTGACCCACTTACGTGTTTAAGGGTTAAATTATTTCTTATGTATAATTCGTAGAGTTTGACAAAATTAAGATTTTGTCAAAAGTTTCATATTTTTTACTCGCATATTTCATACTTGCTCCGCAATATAAGTTTTACTATAATATATTTGTTATTTTTTTAGAAGATGTGTGTTTGTGTATGTGTGTGTATGTGTATCTCTCTCTCTCTCTCTCTCTCTCTCTCTCTCTCTCTCTCTCTCTCTCTCTCACCTCTTCTCATACATTAATATTCATCTCATAAATAGATGTAGCAAGAAATAAACTTATATTTCGGCTATCAAAAATAATTTGGATTATCGAAAGTTAAAACATGCTTATGAAAACATGATGCTTCCGTGGGACTCAATCAACACTTTTTTTCTTTGAGATATGACTAAGAATACAGCTAGTTATTCATAGATTCTGAGTCATCATACATAAACTTATGAAAGTAATTGGTCACTAAACGAAAGTAATCCGATCGATTAGTCATAGATAGAAATCTCGTGAGAGAAATCGTGAAACCTTTCTAGAAATCCATTGTTTCTAAGTTATTTGTAATATTGATTATGTTTTAATAATAATTTTTTTATATGTTTTATTGATTATTTTTTAATAATGTGTAATCACCAAATTATCTTCTATATAATACTTACACACATACTTAAGTGTATTGAAAATATAAATAATCGTTAATCATTATAACATTAATTTAATAAGAACTAATTAAAAAATATTTTTTTGTTTAAATGTATCTATCAATAAAAGAAATAATTAATACAATTTTGAATAGATTTATTAATTGTATTTAAGAATGTATATTCTTTATTATAGAAATTACTTTCTCTTTCAGGTTTCTCAAAGTTATAAGAAAGATCGAATCTTGCGTAAACGAAAATATATGTCTAACGATATTCTCATGTCTAATAACATTTGCAAAAGGAGAAACTTGCGTTATCACGCGTCATGATAAAAGAAACTCGGTGCATATCCGGAGCCCGGTTATTTTTAACAGCTTTAGTGCACTCTCACGGTTCTCTCTTACTTTCCCCATAGAAAAAAAAGGAGTAGAGGGAGAACCACCTTCCACGTCGGGGAAAGTGAAATCAGTCACCTGCACGTCTGTACGCGTGCTCATCTTGTTCGCCGCTCTTACCTGTCGCGTAAATCAGAAGGACGATCGCCCAATGCTACCATTAATAATGCAACGTGCTAATTTAGCTAGGATATAAAGAGAGATAAAAGAGATAAACAAAGTACATCGCGTGTAAAATCGTGGAATGGAATAATATATCTGTTTTAGATATTCCCTTCTAGTGATATTTTTTTATGAAAAAGATTAATAACGGCGTAAATTATTTTTTACTATTCATATTTGCTTGAAACAATATATATAATGCTGATATATTTAATATTATTCTTAAATTTATCACAAAACGAAACGACTATGACATCATGTTTACGTGATATTCAAATGTTTTTTAGTTTCATATAAGCTTAGTTTCATATAATCATTATCATTTAAATTTTTAAATCGCTCATGACTTTCCAATGTTTCAAGAAAAATTCAAAAAATATGAAAATTTTATATTATAATGCATTTACATTGAACGAATAGCACAAGTCGGACATGTATGCTTTCACTGCTACTTTTAGTCGCGTGGATCGCTTTCATGTACCAGTGCACGTACTTATCGTCCCTAACGCGTGATCGATACGCGACTTGAATCTCGATCAAGAAGTACGCGTGCGATGTAGGATACGTAAGCGTGCATAGCATCGACAAATGGGGATTGACATGTAGTTTGCAATTCACAACAATAAAGATGCCGATTATGCGAGAGTGAAAGAAACGAAAGTCTATGATGTGACCTAGGTTGAACGAAATAGAAACGGTTACGCTTATGAAAAGATACAATGACGTGCAAAAGTTTTAAGATAATTGTCTTTTTAAATCTGTGTTTTAAAGACGGAAAGCTAAAACGAATTTTAAACAGGACAAGAAGATACGAAAAGAAAAATAATATTTCTATTAAAAATACAACGCTTTCCAGACACAGTATAACCAATATATACAGGTTAAAAAGTCTCTTCTCTTGTGTCCAGAAATTTATTCTTTTCACTTATTCCAAGGCGTGTATTGACTTTTATTATTAAGTATACATATGTTAATTCAAGAAGAAAGAAACGGAGATATGGAGGCAGTTGGGAAAACTGGCATAGTATCAAGGTATCAGTCGCGGACTGATTCGTCAGCATTAAATTAATACGAGCATCGAAAGATTACGGGGGAAGGATTCTCTTTCCATGTCACCTTTCCTCCTTTCTCCTTTTACCTTCTCGAACGGCAGGCTGAGCAATTATTTCGCGCGATACACACTACCGGTTGACTTTCACGAGAGGCTTTCTTCTTTAGCGATCAACTTACAACGCAATTTTCTCACAGATAACGTGCACACATTGCTATCGAAGGAGAAACGCAACACGATTGTCGTGACATTAGCAATTTCCTGTGAAGAAATGAAAGTTGCATGCCATTTCTTCGGTGTATCTACGGTGTGCAACGTTACGGTAAATCACGTTGGTCAATTGAGTACATATATCTCCGTTTCTTCTAGATTAAAATTATGCTATGCGTTCAACATCTTTGTAATCAACATCTTGTAACCTAGAGATTTCGTTAGATTAGAGCCCGTTTGAAAACAAGCGACAAATCTTTCATTTTTCAACTTTTATAACTGAAAAATTCTGAATGTCTTGACACTTTAATTAAGAATAAATCGTGATATAATGCGGGGATTATTGTTCACATTGCATATAATATCTCGAATATCAATCGACGATCAGACATTAGGGTGGCTGGTTCTACATGTTACTTCCTGTTTCTTTCTGTCGCAAAGGGCCGTGTCTGAATTCACTGAATTCAGCGACGAGCTCGTACTTGAACCGCGAAAAGAATCGTATCGGCCGGTTGCGCAACATCTGCTTACATTATTCGAGCGCGCGTGGGTGGTAGTATTCGTGAGATACTTCCTCATTCCTAAAACTAGCCGGCTTCTACTCTGTGAGGGACGCAAAACGATCAGCAGTGTCGTGAGCAACGAATTCGATGCATGCAGGTGCATGTCGGACTGTGTGCCGTGAACACGGCGAGAAAGAATAAGGCGGGCGGAGAGAGGGTCGATTGTTTCGTTACGACCAAAAGACAAGCTGGACAGGAACCCTTACCTCGAGAAGGGAGAGACGGTACTCGAACTCTCAGTAACTCGAATCCGCGGAGTCACGAAATGATATTCAGCTGTATGTTTCGACAGACAGCGGGTGTCGTTAACCTTCCGCGCAGTTCGCTCGGAAGCGGCGAAACAATTGCCCGGTCTAGAAATAGCGACCGTCGTCCCGGACGCCCACTCCCTAGGGACTATATCAATGCATCCCGTAGGTTGCGAATTGGGCGTTGCCCTCCGCCTTTCCTTTCCTTTCCTCGTTGTCCATCCAACTCTCGGACCTCGGACCTCGGACGGACGTGTGGAATGCCATGTGGGGGCCCTTGCGTCTTGCGCACGTCGACGCAGCTTACGATTACCGAAAGCATCATCCTTCCTTTCCTCCCACCTCGGCGAACGGATTTTTCGTGCTGCGAGCTGCGAGCTGCGAGCTGCGAGCTGCGAGAGCGGGAAAACGGAGAGGAGAGAAGGCTTTCGGTACAGGATAGTAACGGTGAAGTGAAGGGCGAGAGCGAACGGGAGGGGCATAACCGTGTACTTGTGCTCTCAAAATTTCAAGATCCACGTGGATGACGGGTAGTGTTGCAATCTCGTAGTTAAATAACTTCTTTCTGCCTTTTTCATTCTTCTCTTTTTTCCTTCTATTCGTTTCTTCTTTTGCGCCGTTCTTTATGACGTTGAAGACGCACTTTTGTGTATTTTCCATGGGAAAAGAGGCACGGTTATAAGAAGTAAAGAATGCTTTGATGTTTCCGCATTTCAAGCAAATATCGGAGTGCAATTATTTAGATTTAGACACACAGTGGTACACTTTTCTTAATTTGCTTTAATTGTCAATATTTCATTCTTAATATAAAATGGCTCAAATCAGACCAAATATTCAGTCGGAAATATTAGATGCAGCGTTTTAAAAAATTTTGTTTTCATTTTACTTCGGAAAAAATTAAATCTACAGCTTGGTTACAAACGAAACGCTCAATATTGAAAAGTATATCAAATGTTTTCTAAATATTTATTGTAAAATCTACTTAAATTCCAAAAAATGAATTCAAGGTTAACAACGTGTTTCGATATATTCTGTACAAAATCACTGTATTGATTCATACTAGTAATGCGCATATATGATATCCGATTGACTGAGAGAATAAAATTGACAATAAATGTGGAAATTATTGTTCCGTTTGTTTATATATTTATTATTACGTAGAATGCAAACGAATGAGCTACTTTGAACGCACTCATGCGCGTGTAACATCAGCATCATAGGTATAGTAGAAACATCACGTGAAACGAGCTCGTCCGTAGTAACGTGCACTAACTCACGCGGTACTGATCTATGGTGTCAGAGTCCGTAGCTACCGAGACTGATAACTCTATTAAAAGCTTGCAGTGCCAACATTGAACATCTTGGCCTACTTTCTTAGATACGGATGAGCGTAATGGCAAAGCGAGAAAAAAGGAAAATCAAAAACATATAATATTAATTCACAATTGGAATGCGAATTAATATTACGAAATTGTAATAACGACATTTCTAATACACGCTATTTAAAATTAAATTTTGATAAAGAATACGTACACGATTGACTAGTAATAGCGAATGCAATTATATTTTGATACGTATACAGCTGGCATCTTAACACCTTTCAAACACCTCATAAATCATACATATTTCTGTAAATACGTTTTACATTAATTGAGATAAAAATGCGTGTACTTGGTAAACGCTTGAGACAGAAAAAATATATTAAATTAGTATTAAAGGAGAAATAAGATATATGAATGTGTACAGCATGTAGGTGTGTGTTTAACCCATGAAATGATGAGTATGCTCTTTCATTTTTCAAATATAACGTTCTGTTGCCCCGTTATAACTCAATATAACGGATAAATTTGGATGCTTGAAAGAACGTTCTCATCGGGTCGAGAATCACGTCCCAGAAAGAAAGTACTGAAAGGTGTGCTAGAAAGCCTCCGGGCGAGACCTAGATTTTTTCAAGGGTGATACCGGAGAAACGGTATATTGGCAGAAATCCCGTACGCTTGATTATTCGTTCATTTCTCACGACTGGTCAGTCAACGGATAATCCGGTGTAGGCTACAATAAGTTTGGCGAGCCATCTTCGTGTCGTATACAAGGATGTATCTGTGCAGTGTGCATGCAAGTAGGTTTGCAACCGGATGTTCTTGTACCCGCGCACGACTCGCGACGCGAGGAGAACGTCTGATAACGATGACGACGACGACGACGACGACGACGACAACAACGACGACGACGACGAGAACGACAACGACAACGAAGACGAGTAGCCGGATTTCTTTTTTCGTGCAGGCAAGCGGTTCTCGCACGCGGCCACGGCTAACTGTATTTTGACTTTGTGGCCTGAATTGCGGTAACACGGTAACTGGCTCCAGTGTGCGACACCCCGGAGTAACGGGCCATATCTCGAAGGCACGGTTCAGGCCTTTACGCATGTAGGTACCTACATAAAAGGCACTCTCACGTATATACGTCACGCGGCTTATATAGCTAGTGGGCGTATGTGTGCACCGCCAAACAGACACGGTATAGGTAACGTGCATGTGCAGATGCGCAACACGAAGAGAAAGAGAGACGAACGGAAAAGAAAGAAAGGAAAAAGAGAAATGGGAGAAAAGAGAGAAAGAGAAAAAGGTTAAGAGAGAGAGAGAGAGAGAGAGAGAGAGAGAGAGAGAGAGAGAGAGAGAGAGAGAGAGAGAGAGAGAGAGAGAGAGAGAGAGAGAGAGAGAGAGAGAGAGAGAGAGAGAGAGAGAGAGAGAGAGAGAGAGAGAGAGAGAGAGAGAGAGAGAGAGAGAGAGAGAGAGAGAGAGAGAGAGAGAGAGAGAGAGAGAGAGAGAGAGAGAGAGAGAGAGAGAGAGAGAGAGAGAGAGAGAGAGAGAGAGAGAGAGAGAGAGAGAGAGAGAGAGAGAGAGAGAGAGAGAGAGAGAGAGAGAGAGAGAGAGAGAGAGAGAGAGAGAGAGAGAGAGAGAGAGAGAGAGAGAGAGAGAGAGAGAGAGAGAGAGAGAGAGAGAGAGAGAGAGAGAGAGAGAGAGAGCCATTGGTGGCAGTTTATCGTATGCGTCCGGTGTACGTCCGCTCGTTCGCGTTGCAACCGTGAATGTAGGTACAGTTAGGTATAAGGTGCCTACTGACTCGAGTCTGTAGGTCGGAGGCGCGGGACGCGCGCAGCCCGAGCGTGTATATCCTTCGCATCCGGGGGATCGCCTTCGAGACGACAGCAGGACCTTGGGCCTTAACCCACTCTTACTTGGAAAAGGACTAGCGACTGCATCGCGGTCTCTCCTCTTCCGCGTTCGCCGCCCATACAGAGGGGACGTGACACACGCGTTCCGCAACAACACTCGCCCGTTCACGAGCCATGCAAGCCTTTTCACCGAACGTTTTAACGCGACCGAATGCGAATCGAGTCTCGCTTTAATCATAGCGTGAAATATAGTACATACTGTATTACAACTAAATATATATGGCAGCATCTCGTAAACAAATGTGATTCGAATGAGCGGTTTTATGCTTAGCTTAAGGTATTAAGAAGTACCTGCACACTTTCTATTCAGCTATTCGTGTTAAAGCACATTTTTAATTTTAGCTAATCAAATTTTTTCTCTCAGCAAATATATTTCGTTAATAACCAATTTTTAGCAATAACAGAAAAATTTGAGCTAGCTACTAACATTTAGCTAATATTTTAACATCATTCTTTCCGTGTGCATACACGAAACTTAAAACATTCCTGCGATCTGGATACAGATGGAAAAGAGATGTCTCGATGAAGTCTAACCGGTGAATTCTGTCGTGCGCGTAATTATCCGATGCAATTCGTTCGCGTGCGTGCGTCAGAAAATCGTTCGAGAATTACGCGCTTCGGCTAATTCGAAAATGTGGAAGAGGGAACGAATTTGCATGTTTGATGACCTAAGTTACAAGGATTCACACGGGGAAATATTACGCGAGGGTCTCATAATCGGTAAATTGTGACCTCTTCACGGTGCAGAAGCAATGAGCTGGACAGCGATCGTTAAAGCCGGCTCGAATCTTTTCAAGATTCTTTTCCTACATCGATCGATACGCAACGATGATCGTCACAACATGCGTATGTAAAACTACGGAAGCGTGCCGCGGATCCAGCCGTTCGCGTGCCGTGGCACGCGACACGTGACTCCGGATCCTCACGATTCTTTCGACACAAACAGGAGAGAATCAGGAAGCGTATACTAAGAAAAGGTATCCCTTGTACTCCCCAAGTGAAAGGTATCCCCTTTCGCCGGTCCGTCATTCACCCCTTTCTTTCTTAGGTCCGTCTTCTTTCTGACGTGGAAAAGAGTGCAGCTGGTTCTGCCAGTTTTGTTATTTCCCGAACCCTTTTTACGAAATTTCGGGCTTCTTGGCCGCAGCTTGTAGTACGGTAGCGAGATCTCCTTCCGGGTGTTCGTATCTCGCATTGTATCTAGCCTCGAACTGGTTTTCCGGTAAAAAAATGGGAGTAGGAGGAGATGGGTAAAAGTGATGAAAAAAAAAGATGCGGACAGAAGGATGGCGATCTCGAGAGGGAAGAGAGAAATTCGTCTCTCTCGGGCAGAGTTCGCTTCTTGGTTTCTTTTGTGCCCATATGCCGCCGATGCCGCGCCATCCACGCCTATCTGACCCGCCAATGACGATCGGGTGGACTCGACAAGGACGGCTACTGCACGCACTTCTACCAGAGCGAATCGATCGCTTCCTGCTAACCGTCGAATTTCACGAGATCGACGATTGAAATCGACCCGGAAGTTGCCGCGTAACTCACGGCCCACGCGATACGACATGGATTACAACGCGTACGTACACGTGTGTGTGTGTGCGTCGATTATTCTATAAGAAATAAAGACTCACGGTTGTTGCATTTTAAGATGAAATAAATATAGATGCAATTGATATATGAAAAGTGTATAAATTGAATAAACAGTAAAAAAGACTAGAGAATGAAAAAAAATCAAATATATGGATTTGTCAGGAACTTTTTCAAGTAAATGGCGTTTTCATATGTTAATAAAATATACAGTTAGATTTAATCTAATCGATTGTACTTGAAAATTTATTGAATTATAAATTTTGCTCTCTTTACTATTATGAATGGATATTCAAAGTGTTATATATGGAGTAATAAAAGATATTTTAATATATTTCTGATAAATTAATTTAACAATCTGCGTAATACGTTTTAGCTTTTTATACTTTATTAAAACGGAATTGATAAAATTAACAAGGAAACG
The DNA here is from genome assembly GCA_003595255.1 of Solenopsis fugax. Classification (NCBI taxonomy): domain Eukaryota; kingdom Metazoa; phylum Arthropoda; class Insecta; order Hymenoptera; family Formicidae; genus Solenopsis; species Solenopsis fugax. The sequence continues at coordinate 8,562 of QKQZ01050277.1, forward strand.
TTGTCGTTTCTTTGATCCAATTTTCGTTGTTTCATTAATACAATTAATTTAATAATATCAACAGCAAGAGCATATTTTAGTTTATATCAATTTATAAGCAATAAATTTTCAGTGTGAATTTTCCATCACAATCCTTTCGTTACTAGCAGCGAGCGAACTTCACGATCTGCACTGAGAACGATGAAAGAAACGTTTAGCTCCAAGAATGGCGATTTTATACTGACCAAAATGCAGATGGCCAAGTGTTGTGGGATATATAGTCCTGGCCATTCAAGCGGTCAGCTTGCCTGCGACGAAAAATGTCTTTTTAATTGGCAATTAGACGCGTCGTATGTCCTCTCCCAGCTGTCATGTAACCGCGGATGAATCGCGCGAATCGTAGGCTATGGTGGGCACGCTCGAGTGCCTACGTGAATGGGTTCAAAGGACGACAAAGTAAAGAGGCCCTAAAACTTGTACCAATGTCCGAGCATTCTTTCATAATCCTCTGGACACGCGTTTTGCGGGGCCGAGTGACCGGCATACACTCTCCATTGAGTGGCCACGCGCGGTAGTGACCCGTGGCGGCGCGAAGCCAGGAGCGACAAAAAGGATAAAAGAGCGCGCGTGGGTGACAGAAAAATAGGACGTTGAAAGATGAAACATCCAGCTTTTATACATTTTTCATCCCTTAATTTGACGGATGGCCGTGCGCGCGCGCCAAGATAATTCCTCGTCTGTCCGATATTTTCGAGGCGTGCACGTGTCTTTCATCGCCGGTAGGATAAAACTCTTGACTGTATATTCATGAAATTCTATATTCATGAAATGTTATTCACGCTAGAAAAATAAACAATCCATTTAAGCGGCACTAAATATTCAAAATAGTTATTAAAAGTCGTAATTATTCTTGCTTTCCCAAATATCAGAAAATTGTGTTTGCGTTATAAATTTCCTTATTATTTTATATTTTCTACGTTTTCCGTATAGCCCACGCATGCAACCTTATCGACGAAAAAAAAAAACCCTCCGCGAATTGATCACGGAAAAGTGATATCTCAATTGGACATGTATTTATAGGTGAATGCCCAAAAACAAATATCGTCAAACAAACAATGGGAGTGACTGTTACTTTAGGAAGTGATAATAGAATCGCGATAGCATATCACGGACCTTGAATTGTCGTAGACACACCTTGGACGTGCCATTAAACCGGTCACTTGGCACTAGATACCGAGTACTTGGTATAGCTCAAGAGACATCTATTTTACACTTTTACAAGCATAAAATAGATGGATTATATTCTTTGTCATCAAGTTTTATAACATTACTCGATCGCACACATTAAGTAATTCACAAATAATACTGATGTTTTAAAAGATTAAAATTACAATTATTCAACTAAATTAAACTATTTGACATCAGCAGAATATTTATAATAGATAATCACAAATCATTATTAAATAAAAACTAATTATTAAATTATTGTATAAATTATTAAAATATTGTATAAATAAAAAATGTACATAAATTATATAT
>QKQZ01050281.1:0-13665 GCA_003595255.1 Solenopsis fugax
CGATTTTTCTATAAATATTAATAACAAAATTTCTATTGTTCTTAATATGTTGAGTTCAATGAAAAATGATGATAATGTTATATAGTTAAATAATCCCACAAAGAGTGTACAAATACTGTGATTGAATTTATACGCGAGGTGGTGCGATTTAGGAGCCGGTGCGATATCGGTAACCTTACCCTACATCGCTATCGTTTTATTTTATACAGTGAGAGAAATCGTTTGGTAGAATAGTGATCAAATGAATTTTATAATTACTGGTACCAAAAACTTTGTTGCATTTAACAAAACTTTTTGTAATTTGTTGTATGAAAATAATTATTTGTTTAAGCCTACAAATTGTTTGGTCAAAACAACTATATATTTAGTAATTATCATTATAAAATTTATTTGATCACTGTTCAACCAAACTTTGGTTGATTTTATCAAACATTTCTCTCAGCTTTGATACTTTGAAAAATATACAATTGACGTGACGCTTTTAATTCACTTTATCGCTTCACATTAAGAAAAATAAGAGCCTTGGAGCAAGGCGACGGATGCAGCATGACGAACGAGAGAGAGAGCGCGCGCCAAAATCGAACAAAATTGCGGTAAAACTGGTCCTAATAACGTTGCTCGTAACTATAAGCGGGCGGAAAAAGTTGATGAAAGGTCCGGGTAAATATTGCACAGCGGGAACACACAGTAAATTGGTTTCAAATCCCGCGTGCGCGCTTTCAATTGTCGAGCGCGTATCACAAACATTTTTCGGTACCCTAAAGCTGGAAATTTTAAAGGTCCGACCGCGGCAGTAATTGTCATGCTCGATGACCCGCGATGGCGCCAATTGCGAATAATTGAATTTCATGATCATACTAGCGCGACTATGAAGCCCTTGCATTTTCCTGTTTGAACGGTAATCTGTTTTCGCTGAATATTCCGTTCTCGCTAACATTATTCCAATATCGACGGGTTTGCGATATTGATTGCGTGCTTTATGTATTTTTCATGCAAAAACTTGAAATATTAAAAAGCTTTCATTGTACGAGCTAAAATTACACGTCCTCGGCGGAATGCAGAAATAATGTACTGGCATAAACATTTTCCAGTCATTTTTCCGCGTACCGTTTAAAAATTAATAAAATTTATTATAACACATAATACGTAGTAAAATACGTAAGAGGTATAAAGTTAAACAGCGATATTTCGAAATTCATTTAAGTCGGTGAACGAAGAACAAACAGTCGCGCCACGTGTCCGCTGCGATGAAATATCGTTACGATAAAATAATTGCTTTTCCGTTTTATCCGTCGCGAGAGAAAATATCGTTCAGTTTGCGGGCAGAAGTACATGTTATGAAAACATTAAAATGAACGTAAATTCTCTCGGCGCTATTCCGCGGTAAATTTCGAGATTCGTGGTCGGCGTCCCGCGCGCGAAGAAGCGACCGAAAGGAAGGAACGGGGAGGTACAATGGATACGTATAGGAAAAGGGGAGGCACATCGAAAATCACCGTGTGCACTTCGTCACGACATTCGTGAGACGTACCGGCGCCAGGACGATCGTGCGTGCGCCACCGACACAACTTTATCTATGCCCCGTGCTCACACGGCCTTGCGTGGGCCACGTTCGTAAGGTTCGTATGCCGTAGCAAAGTTTGAAAAATAGTAGTCTTCTTTGTGCGCGAGTACGCTCGCCACACGACTTCGCAGACGCATCCCGGCGAGCAAACACTCGAAGCTATCCTCTGGGAAATTTGAATGAGATTCTAATATATTACGGCGACGAGAGAAACGGGAGAGATATGTACGTTTTGCCGTTTGCGGAGTTTGCGGTAATCTTCCAAGATGAATTCGATGAATGCGTCACGGGGATGTCTGAAAATATCTAGATCGTATATCGAGATTAGAAATGAAAATAACTCAATTTCGCGGTAACTTACTTGGCTAATTATTCAGTATTTTTGAAGAGCTGATTAAATGGTAATTTAGAAAAAAAATTTTATAGAAAACTTGAAAGGAGCATTTAGTTTTTAATAAGTAAAACATTTTATTCAACCCATATTTTCTTTAAAATATTTTAATATTACATATTTATGTGCTATATAAATATAGTAATTAAAAAACTAGGAACATATGTAACTATTATAGTAAAACTTCAAATAAAATTTTTTATTAGGATTTTCAAAACAAAAGGTGTGACGGGTGCTGTACAGTCTTAATTTATATTTTTTATATTATCATATATCAGACTTACATCATCTTCATTTATTATCTTAATGTTGTAACAATTAAACTGTAATTTGAAATTGAAAAATTTTAATTTTTACAAGGAACGAAAAACACAAACAGTTAAATTTATAATTATATAGAATGTATAGAAAATTGTTTACAAAAAATAGTAAAATCATGAAATAATATTAAATAAGACAATCTTATATACAGTCGCGAAACTAATTGTCCTGATGCAGAATATTGTGAATTTTTTTATATGAACAAATCAAAAATATACTTTTGATGGACATGCATCACTGGCAAGAGTTTTTATTTTTAAACGAGTTTTCTTGAAAAAGTTTCAATATTTGATGAATTTCTAGCGTAAAATAAACTTCAAATATCCTGTATTGGGACAATTACTTTCGTACATATTTTTCGTACATAGATCTTTTGAGGAAGCCTTTCGTCGGCAGCTTTTCCACCTCGATGACATTTCGCCCGAGATAACCCAATTTACTTTTCCCTTTTATCGAGAGAAAAAGAAAGAGAGAGAGAGAGAGGGTGTGTGTGTCACAGATCAATGAAAAAGCCTGCCTTTCTTGGCGCATGACCCCGTGACAAAATGCAGATTCGTGAACACTTCCTTTTGCGTGTCTGACAAGCTCAAAGGGCAAGGGCGCTCGTCCCTCCCAGCTCGTTTGTCGCTGTACTCGACGAGATCATCCACTCCGCAGTGAAATCACGTTGCCGAAAGTTCTGTTTCGTATTCCTGGCGCGAAACAACTAAGAGATCGCCACACGGATACCTCGAGAATAATAAATTCGCGAGTTCTCGATTTTTACCGACTTTGAGGGTGTATAGGAATATAAAGATAGATAATAAAACGAGAGATAGAAACTGTCTAAAAGAAAGAGAAGAAAAAACGCTATACTAAAACGTTATCAATCACGAAGAAGAAATATCGCGAGCTGCGAGTATCCACCGCGGAAAGAGAAGAAAGCATGGCACGCAGAAAGAAGAAATCAATGTGGGGACATTTTCCCTCGTGTTGTCTCGTGAAACTTCAAATGCGAAAGATCCCCTGCTGGCCGTGTTGATCTCCTTCGTTCTGCTTTCGGAGATGCAGAGAGGCGGAAAGGTGGTACGTCCAGTAGCCAAGGGCGAGCTGACAAATGGCAAAGATTTAAGCGGCGCAACCGCCGGCTCGCGCGCATTTTTCATCGGCGAGAAAAGGGCGGCGCGCTCGCTGCGTTAAGTAATTGCATCCCGACGTTCGCTGAAGGTAAAGGACGGGACGGTCAGGGAAGAGTGGAGAATGAGAGGAGAGCGTGGTAGGTAGGGGGAACCCAAGTCGGATGGAAGCAAGCTGCGAAACCAGTTATCGGATTCCGTGCGGAATATCGGGAGGATCGCAAACCTAATTTTCTTAAGAAATCGTATCTTCACGATCGCGCGGCGTTTGACCCGTCTAACGGAGAGTGCACCGAGTAAAAGAGTCGCGCGACTCAGGCATGTAATTTCATCCGCAACAGATAATGAACGAGTCAGCCCGAGGTGACTCGAGAACGATCGGAGCAAACCCTTTTTCGTGAGTGTTCAAGTCACGCGACCATTTCTTTTTTAACCGCGCTCATATTTATATTGTATGAGATAATTATATAAAATGTACGAATGGGGAAATACACAAATAACGTCGATCAGTAACGTCGACATAAAAGTTGCGTCTAACTGTACAACGGGGAGCAGTAATTTTAATTTGTCCAGCGCATCTGCGCCGAACGCTGTCGTCACGGCGTTGCAATCAAGCAGAAAGCAGCGTGACAAAATCGTTTTGCCTTGCGGCGTGTTTCCCATGGAAAGCGAGAAACATCGGGGAAAATAACGATAGCTCCGGTCTCATCCATTTTCCATAGTTTCCGACCGCGGCGGCCGAGCGGGAAAGTTCTTAATGACCCCGTCGTCCGATCGCCGTGGCAGTGAACGGTGGAAGATAACGGGAGACGCGGGAGAGGAGGAAATGAGCGGGCTTAGACGCCGCGATACGGTAATACGAATTTCGTATAAGGGGCATTAACTTCCGCAATAAACGCCGCCAAGAAATTAACGGTAAAGCGCGAGAAACTTCCCGCGGCGCAACTATTAAACCGGGATATCGCGCCTCTACTTGGACGACGACGACGACGGCGACGGCAACGGCGACGGCGCAGCCGCCCGTGCAATCCGTTCTCGCGGGAACGGTCGTATAATCCCTTTATTAAAACGCGGATTACTGTACGAAATGTTGGCGTTTCATTACTCCCCGTACGAGAAACCGGCAGAATTCGGCGATCGGAGCACTTCCGCGAAATTGCGTCTGATTTGGAGATACGCTTTTCAGAAGTGAAACGTACAAAACCCGTGTTGAATTAATTGGAAATGAGTCTGCGCGTGTGATACGTACAGTATGATAGATTGAAATCCGTATATTTACATACATCGTGTTAAAAAAGAGAAAGATAAGATGATTTTCGGTATCTGAAAAATAAAATGAGAGAAGTCGCTTGATCCAAATTAACTTGATTGTTTGCGTAAATGGAAGCTGTGTACGTATGTTTCACAAACCATTCCTCGTTACTTCGATGACATTGTGAATTTCTACCACGCAATGAAACGTTAATTTTTAATGCAGCAGAGGTTACAAGAGTCTGTTAATTGGAGCGACAAAGCGTGAGTCGCGAACGACGTCGTTTGTTTGCGAGATGGGCGGTACGGTTACCTCGCATTTAACGTGGAAAGGCAGCCAATTAGCCGTCTGCATCGCGTCGAAGAAGATGCGACTCTTAGGTAAACGCAAATAAGCGACTCGAGAATTTCTCCGAGACTGACGGTAAAACAAGGAATGATAGAGCGAGGAACGATGGAGATGGAAGGAGAAGGCGTACAGGTAAAACGGAGCGGAGGCAAAACCAGAGAGGAAAACCGTAGGGAAGTACGGAACCGTCTGAGACGGATGTAAAAGGGAAAACGCAGCTCGTCGCGTTTACATTTAATTAATTAGTCGGTCAACGTCGGCATCCACCGCAGATATGGAGAAACGAGCGAATGCTACCGCGGGCGAGACGCGTTTAAACGCGCTTCTTTCATCTTCTTTTTTTTTTCGTAAAGTTGACGGTTACCGACGTCAGCCGCGTGACGTTGCTGGAAGCGAGGATTTATCTCGTTTGAGTAATGAAGGTACGCCAAAAGTGAAAGTCAGATTGCAAATGAGAAAGGTACAGGCGTAATTAATGTAGCAATCGCGATATTGAACGTTCTCATTATTCTTTCCTTGCTCTTGAATACAAGATGTAGGATATTCAATAAGTGTTTTCTTGTTACGCTTCAAGCGACGTGTCGTTTTTTATACGTATTAATATTTTATACGTAATTAATTGGAAGTAATCGTTCGTCAAATTATTTAAATCTTATTTCCGAACCAGACAAGGCAAATTCCAGTGTGGAGATAATTATAAAAATTAGGACGCGCCACGACAGTGTCGTATCTCTTGGAAGACAAACTAATCAGTTGCCTATTTCGTTGTAGAAGATGGTATTAGAATTTCCGGTCACATCCTCGGAAAACGACTTTCTCGTGTGTCTTCGAGCAGTTACCAAGCGGGCCATTAATGCGTAACTGAGTCATTAAGCGAGATTCGTTCCTCGAGGTCGGTGCCATTTCGTAGCTTTAAATACGTCGTAAAATCATTCTTGATCACGAAAACGACCTTCTGTACCCTATGTGTGTCTAACAATTGACGAGTTTGATCAATCTACTTGTGTTTAACACCGAATGTACATTTGTATACATAAGATTGAAGTATACTTATATTAAAAAAAAGATGTCAATTAAGGGGATATTCTGATCTAGAATTTTGAATCGAACTTCGATTTTTTTCTTGTGCTTTTTTTAAGGTTTTTGGATTTTCGCGAATATGTCCATAGATATGTTAAATGAAATAATTTTCTCATATGTACAAAAAGTAAAAGTAAAACTTTAAAATCGTTTCCTTCAAAATCACTTTTACCTAATGAAAATTTTCGTTACTAATAAATCTTTATCAAACTTGATATACACACAAAGCAAATGTCCTTTTATCACACGAACTACAACTAATGTGATATATAAGTAATATAAAACTTTTTTGTTAATAAGAAACAAATTATTTTAATGATAAATTTCGAATTTTTTTCATTGCTACTATTTTGAAAATTTTCAACATTTTTTTCTCTGTAGTTTATGCTATAATCACATTCGTATTAAACATATATAAATCTTTATTTTCTTTTATCTTTCTTTGTTAGATTAATAAAAAGAGATACTAGCAACACGTATTGTTTTTGCATAGGTACAAGTTTGTTTTAACACTTTAAGAAATAATATGAATTTTGCCATAAAAAATATATGTTCGTCAGACCTGTACAAATACAGTTTCACAAACCTACCTGTAAGTAACGTTTCCATAAAAAATTTAAAAAAATTTTTCAATTCTCTAAACTGGAATATCTCTTTAATTTTATTAATAATGGTGCATCTTATAGAAGCATCTGAACGAGCAGTATACTCCAACTAGAATTCTGATGAATCATGTAATAATACATAAGGATTGGTTCTAGAAGAAATCGATTTTACATGAGGAAGACGAACGCATCCTTCTTACCGAGCGAACTTTGCCATTGCACTTCTAACGAAAATGCCCACGCGCGGCCGAATAGAGCGCGGATGTGCAATTAGTATAATGAATTCGCCCACGGAATACCCACGGATCCGTCGAACGTATCATTAATAAACGCCTCCGTCAAGAGAACATGTGCCTTCGCCTTCGTCTTTCTTCTTTGCGAAGCGCCAAGTTCGATGTCGAAGCAACGAATGTGTTCGCTTCTTTCTTTCAATTCGCTCGAGAAAAGCGGGATTTCGTCGTTCCATTGAATAGTCCACCAACATTCTTCCAAATTTACCCTCCCGCCATCGTCTTCGATTCTACGAGAGTAATTAGAGGGAACTTTATCGTCGCGGGAACCCCCTCCACCCTCTCCCCTCCATCTTTCGAATTTAACTCGCGCGGTGAAGTTACTCGCCCTCATAGAAAACGCAAACTTTTAATTTATTTAAAACCTTTGACGGTAAAGAGAGAAGGAGAGGGGAGCCGAAAAATCTTCGCCTACGCGCGGGGAAGCGAGTTCGGGCCCTGTATATCCTCTAATGAATTCTTATTCGATCCTGGAATTACTGAGGTCGCGAATGGACCCTGTCGACGCGCAAACACGCCCGAGCCCCTCTTCCCATTCGCCGAGGGAGCAACGGAGCTGAAAGCCGCAGGGGCATCGGAGAGACCGTGAAAAACGCCCTCCTTAGCTTAAGAAAAAAGCCGAAGCCGGAGGGGTGCACGTATCAGAAGTTACGTTTATCAGGTGAAACGCGCGGCAGTTTTCACCCACGGCTTCTATCTTCCCCCTGCTCCATCCCTCTTCACCACTTTTGCGATTCATCCTTCTCCTGATTTTATACTTTGCTCTCCTGATATCTCTTCTCGCATCTCTCCTCCGTACACCCACGATTGCTTCACGGGCATCGATCGCGAGCCTACGCGACCCTGAAATCCCGGCGAGGAGCGCGTTTCGGGTTTCCGCGCGGATTAACTTTCGGAAACGGAAGCCTGTCGTCTTGGAAGATTACGATCGCCCGAGTCGGAAGAAATTAGAAGAGCTTTCGTCTAAGAACACGGTCAATATCGTACGTCAATCAAATGTATCGAGAGCCCATTCTACGAGGACAAATCAAATAACAAGATGTGCTATTTCATGTACAGAAATGTAATTCTAACTTGAACTAGTTTTCCATTTTCTGTCATTTCTACTGGTTATCTAGAATATCAAAGAAGAGTCAGATAAAATCAGGCACTATTATTTAATTAAATATTTTATATTTCTTTATTTTTAAATCTCTCTATTAATAGTACCTTTCACAGACAGCAATGTTAGAGATTCAACACTGATAAATTATTCTTAGCGCGACTTTTTAGGAATTCTTAGGAGGACAGATTTTAATCTTTAATTTTATATCTTAAAAAAAAAACAAGATTCAATTTTGTCGAATAATTACATCGACGTTTTCTTTCAGCTAGACGAGGGCAATTCAATTTCCATAATCCCCCCGTGACTCGCTCCGTACGCGTACGCAGCAGATATTAACGCGCGAAATTTATATCCAATCTAAAAGAGCCGCCGAGAGTTCCCACATTTCTTTGAACGTGTGCACCGGGCTCCCGCTCAGAATTTAATACCACGGTGCAGCGAAACCAGCAGACGCGGCAAAGGAGTCGCGCGATTCGCGAACTCACCGTGGACGTTTCCCCATCTTGGCATGGCGAGCAATCCGCTAATACATTTCTCGAGGTATCATCCGCCGTGTATTAAGTGGGATATGAGCTTTTTGCGCGTCTGCTTTCCGCGTTTGAGATCAAAGTAGATACATCGTATGTTTGTCCTTTTACCCTTTCTCCAGTTGCCTTCTTTTTCTCTTCTTTTCCCTCCGTATCTCCTCGCGCGGAAGGCAATGAAAAATCATCTTCTGCGTTAACCCTTTCATACCTAATAGAATGTACATACGTTGCGTAAAAAGGATAAATGAACGAATGTTCTTCACGGTGTTTGTATATTTACAAAAGACGAGAAGTGAAAAACATCCATATAATTGAAAAGATTTATTACTTATCTTACATGAATACATCTATGTACGTATATAAAGAATATATAACCGGATAGAGGAAATCCCGACATTGAATTCCCCAGCTAATTACACTAAAGGTCAAGCAATTAATAATGTTGTCAGTAATAAATTAAACACGCTACATTTAATATTTTTATTGAACTGTGAATAATTGATGATTTAAGAAAACAAATATTGTAGTATAATAATTTTGATTTTTTAGTTTATAGAAACCAAAATGTTATTAATTAAAGTTTAATGAAAATAATATTTTCAAAAGAATGCGTATAATGAAACGTGTCTCCGGCGTTATCTTATTTGTTTATAATCTCAATTAGAGCGATAAGATTTATTTCTCAAACACGTGTCTATTTATAAAATAGAAAATAAGACAATTAATAATGTTATCAGTAACAAATTAAATACTCTACATTTATACTTTATACTTTTGCATTGTAGCAATTGTTTACTTAAAGAAACATTCTTTCCTGATAAGATCGGACATTGAGATAAATTATCTTTGAATGCTATTGTCACAAAGATATCGACAGTTTTATAGATATTATATATATATATATATATATATATACACACTTATCAGAAATGCTAAATTGTATTGCATTTCAAGTATCACAGAGATTTTAAGACGTACTTCAACATTAGTGCAGCCAAAACAAATAATGAAAGATAAAATAAATTAACGATGGATTCGAGGTCAAGTCTTAATATTATGAAATAAAAAATCTTAATCGTATCAAATTTAAATTTATAAATAAGCAACACTGTTTAGTTTGGTTTGTAATTGCTCTTGTTACCACTTTATTAGATTTTGAAAAAAATTAAAATTTTTCTAACTATTTATTTAAAATTAATTGTTTAAAATATAGTTAGTAAATATAATGAATTCTCAATGAAATGAATAATTAATCGAGATATGTATAATTCACAATTTAATAAAAGTAACACTTAAATTGAGATATTTATTTAAAAATTTGAAAGACAACCATGAAAGTGATCCTACTAATTTTAAACTTTATTTATTTCACAAGATATTTTACTCATTAAGTCATATATGGCCGCACAACATTACAAACACGCTCATAAACTCTATATTGCACCGTATCCGTAAAAACTGTTTTTCCTTCAATAATGTCTTCAAACATACATATCAATGTATCAACAAAGGATCTCGGTTTCAAGGTTTAGGTGTAATTGATAACAGCGCAAAAGAGGAAGGAGATTAGCACCATCGTAATTGTCGATATGTTAACCATACCGGAATTTTCTTTAAAATCAGTTTGGGTTTCAATTTTTAAAATTTTTTGCACTATTATCACTGTATCTGTTTCATTTAGTATCCAATCCAAGTAGTGAAAAACATCGGCGTACACCCCAGGCAACAGTGGCTCAGCACACCCACTGCCACCCGAAACGGTACCGGTCAAAATACCATTGCAAACCATTCCTCCACCGGAATCACCCTGGAAAATTCGAAAAAAAAAAAATCATAATACCGGCAATTCATAAATCACGTTTGATTATGAATATATGTACGTATGCAAATGAGTAAGAGAATACGTTACTTGGCAAGCGTCCCTTCCACCCTCTAAATAACCGGCGCAAAACATTCCTGGTGGTACGTCTGTTTCATTTACGAGTAATTTACGACATTCTTCTACACTTCGAATCGGTAGATCCACGTACATTAAGTCGGGAAACACTATCGGGAGTCCCTGAAATATTTTAAACGCGTTCTAGAGTGGCTCCCTAGTTGAAGTAAATTTTCCTGCGGTCAACGTATTTCGCTGTATACTCACGGACGAATGGTAACCCCAACCAGCTACTTGACAGACAGTATTGGGTACGAGAGCGTTCCCTGGCAAGGGCACACTACGGAGTTCCGAAGTGAACGTAAAGGGTTCCGATAGCTACGAAAACCAGACATGAATTACTTACTCTTATTCTGAAAGTCACGTAAAAATAACAATTCATTGTCTTACTTCTAAAATGGCAATATCATTTTGCAACGTCGTAAGATCAAACTGTGGATGAACCTTAATTTTCAGTACGCCTCTTTCCTGTCGCGACGGAATTTTGTTAAACAGGTGAACTATGCCTCCAGTGACATTAATCGTCCATGGTTGTATAACGTGTCCATTGCTATGTAATTAATAGCTCCGTTTATTTCTATTTAGTAATAATTTAATTATAGATACTTAGATACTTTTTCCAAGCGCTTCCTCATTAATCTAACAATACGATGTAAATTAATTGATTGATAGATATTTCATATCGAACAAAGAACAATTTTTCAAGAAGATAACGTTGAAATATATTGGATCAGTGAGATATCTTTGTTAACTTATCATGAAACAATATGGACGCAACTTATAGACAATTATTACACATTGACAATTTTAAAGAAACAAAATCTATCATTTTATTTGAGATATCTCGTCGTCGGTAATAATTAATATTTAAAATTATTAGCTTACAGATACATGCAGTGACCCGCGGTAAGGACTAGAGAACGGCTAATCAAACTCCCACCGCAAAAATGCCTTTGAGAGTAGCTGCGCGATAAGGATACCTAAAAACAGCGTTTCTCTTAGACACGCGTTAAATTAAAAAATTGCCGGAAAATATTACCTGATGAGGAAATTGCTTTAAAACAGCCTTTGTACCGTTAACTATGCGACCAGTTAAATCGAAAGTCGTCGACTCCAGGCCAGAAGGAATAGGGAGATCGGTTGGCGAGCCTTAATGCACAAATTATAAACGTCATTATCGTTGATGGTGCACACTATATCGCGCGGACGCGAGATAAAATCTAAATTGCACGACAAAAATGGATTTATCGAGAAGAGCGAAATTTATATCAACCCTGAAATTATTGCGACGCATGTGAATTAGGTATTCGCGTTATTCGTCACGGGTGTAAAAATTATTTTTCAGAACGTACACGGTCCGCGCGATAATTATCAGCGAGCTTAATGAAAAACTAATTAATCTTCGCAATTTTATCCGAGCGCGATTAATGTTCTATCGATCCCGCTCTTGTTGTGAGGGCATGCCGCATGTATTTTGATTCGATAATGCATACTAATGTACCGTGCAAAATTGCCCGTTGCCAACGCTTGACTCTGTCCCGTTTTAAAAACAAACAGGGATAATCAAAAACACTCGCGAGCACGCGTTGTGTCTTTTTGAGATTTGCGAAATCGGTTTTGAGATTGAAATACGTATACGTAATCTCTTTTTTTTACACTTACCGTTGATAAAAGACGAAATCGTCAGAAGCACCAAAAAATGTAACGTAGCCGACATTATTCTTCACAATTCACAAAGGTTCGTCACTTAGTCACTGTCATGGACGGACTATTCGTCGCTAGCGGTCGCGGTGTACAGAAAAATTCGTTATCGGATCATGATCAAGTAAAGCCTTTATCTCAGCCTCATAGCTTTGTTCGTTATCCGTTATCGGTTATTATCTCGGGTTAATTGAGATTGGATTTCAGAATTAAAGTTGAGTGATATTTCTACACATTCATGGAAATTCCACCATTACCGCAACTCTTGAATTCCTTTCCTAATTGCTTTACAATTTTTTTTGCAACATCGCACTTTGCCAGCTCTGAAAAAATGGTTGTCAATATTTTTCCTGATATCAGTTTGATGAATGGTTCGTTAGCATTTCCTTCTCCTTTTCGCTAAGACAGAATGCCCGTGATTACGATATAATAAGTTGATACGATGTAACGAGAAATAGGAGGAGCAGCGATAATATCGGCTAATAAAAAAAAAAATCGTACCGCTATATATATGCAAAATTGCGGCATCATCGATAGCGGTTCGGAACGATTCCCGCGACGTCGAGGGATCAACGAGCGAAACCACGAGCGCGACAATTCTTCCGGAAGCCGATGAAATTACCAAGTAGGATAGATGGAAATGTTCTGGAATTGGCAGAATTTTTGAATTCCATCCCAGAGCCGGACGGGATATCAGGCATCAACGACAAGGGCGATTCGGGGATAATGAAATTCCGGAACGGAGGCTATTTCCGGCGGCCAACTGCAGCGGCCGGCTGCAGGATATTCATCGAAGACGGCGCTAAACTGCGAGTCGTGCGAGTATCCAATATGCAAAGTGGTTGGTAGCTGTTCAGTTCAGCCACTATTGACGTAAATTACCGGGATATCGTTGTTCCTTCCTCCACTCTCCCCCTTCCTCCTTTAACGCCATGTGGCCGGAGATCGGGTCCATCGACAACTAAAGGAGCGATAAGGAACGGCAGAGAGAGAAGGAGAGGAAAATATTTACCCAAAATAGCGAAATAGACATAAAAAAAAATTATTGAAGACGCAAAAAAATCCATAGATAATGTTAGAATAGGAAAAGAAAAAAAACATGGTTAAACTAAACATAATTAATCTATTATATTTTATTTATTTTGCTTAGGTTTTATTATTTTTATTATTATTTAATTCGTGCGACTGTATTTTTACAATATTGTTTTTTAGACAAAATATTCTTTTACTCAATGCATTTTTCTCTTTTCTTTCTATAATTTGAATCATCAATTCCAAATTTTATATTTAAATATCGAGTAGAACTATTGCATGCATTTCAAAATTCGAGCAATACTTTTATATGCACATCCTTTTTTATTACTATTTAATTGTTAGATTGAACGAACTTACCTGTGAAGTTCGATCCTAATTATGCCCTTTGTCTCGTC
>QKQZ01050284.1:0-22547 GCA_003595255.1 Solenopsis fugax
TATATATATATATCTTTGAGCAAGTGCATTAACCCATGGATATCACCTCCTTACTACCACCTCCGATGAACGTGTCTTGTCGAAATACGAATATAAATAGCACCGGCGAAAAATAGCTTCCGCTCCTATTATTATAAGCAGTTATATCATTTTACGCTCTCACGTATAGAGAGAAGAGTAATAGATTCTTAAAAGAGAGAAGCCCGAATTATTTCGGTATTAGAACTCAATGTTCCCGTAATTTCTTTCCCTTCTCTACACAGCAACGATCGTCTGATTGTCTCATCCCAAAAACGTTAACGACTCGCAGGACACCATGTTACGCATAATCTGAGCGCGGCAAACACACGGAGCGCGGCATCCTGTATTTTAAACGGGCAATTTCACGAGTCCTTGGCCACTGTAGTGATTTCATCCCTCTCCCCCATAACGATGGATGGCGGGAAGGGCGCTAACTACCCTTATATCTACTCGCGGGAGAGACGAAAGGGACAGGCTGCCTGCGCGTCTGCCTGCTCACCATCCCTAAACGCATCTCGAACGCCTCAACAGGTCCATGAATAAGTTAGGGCCACCGACAGCGACGTGTCGAAGACATAATAGATTTTGAGAGTCGCTCCGACGCTCTCTCGTGAAAGGGCGGGCTTTCCTGGGAAATTGCCTGTGTGGCCTAAGACCGCCTGACTTTTTGCATACGGGATGTGCTGCGCCTTTTCCCTCAATCGTGCGGATTGCTCGCATGAATTTCAACTTCATTTTTCGCTAATGACATTTCGGACGAATCTATTAGCCTTTCTTTCGTAGGGTTTCAATTTTTAGTGATTACTTTGGTAGAAATGGATAAGTAAATTAAATAAAAAAATTAATAAATTACACAATAAAAAATATTGGGCTATTTTGCATGTCCTATTCAAATTTTTGTGTTAATTTAATAAATGTAAGATTATAAGAATATGTTAGAAACTTACACAAATAGTACATAAAAAATTAACGTGAAAAATGTAACGCATACATTTGATACAATTTGAAAAGTTGTTAAACTAACATTTCTAACATGTTAAATTAACACGTATATTTTATTTATTTCAGAATTTACGTTTTATTTTTGTGATTTGTTCACTCATCAATTGTTATTCTAACGCTACGAAATAAACATCAATTTAACATGTTAAAAATACTTTGATATCTCGAAAATTAATTCACACAAAAATTTTAACAAGAATCGGTTTTAAGAAGAAACAAAATATTTTTTACTGTGTAACTCAAAACTTTTTGTTAAATGCCAAATGATAAATAATATTAGAAACGGAATTATTCCAATGAAATTGCAACAAAATGCGTATTTTTTATATGACTACGGCTTCTTCGTAAAGAGAGGTGAAGAAACGTCGTTCGCCGGTAGCTGTAGACGGGCCTCGCGGCAGCGCGCAACAGCAAATTAGATAGCGTTTCGCGATGGAGAGAAAAGAAGGGAGACGTGTCGAGAGGGTGCACCGGATTTGCATCGAAAGTGCCTCTTAAACGTTCTTTCCCCTTTCTCCGCGGCATCGGGTACCTAAGAACAGATTGCGAGACAAATTTCCTACAGATTCAATATTAAATCGCGGGATATATTCGGCCGGTAGTTGGAGCGATGTTGACACGCAGTGGTCCATTAGCCGCATAAATATAACTCGCAAACTCCTCTCGCCGCTCTCGCGCGCAAGTAACAGCGATCATTCTCGCTTTAACGCGCTGCCAGCGTCGTGTAATTAAGCATAATTCAGCGTTCTCGGTGTCTTTCCGAACGGTGTCTTGCGAAACGGCAAAATCGTTGACAATGACGAAGAGAGCTGAAAATATATCGTGTCGCCGGTGCCGGTGCCGGTGCAAATAACAAAGCTACAGCTAAATGTCGTCGCGCGATATCTCGCGAGAAATTTTGCAGCGAAGGTTTAATTAAATAAAACTCTCGACGAACAACGAACCTTGCTCGACTGACGTAACAAGATTTTCCTACACTAACTATTAACCCGACGCATCGTGTATTTCTAAAGATTCGTTGTCGTATCTTTGCCATTTCATCCTTACGTTCGTGCCATTATTTTTTCCGAGGAACAATGTTTGTCTCGAGGATAATTGTGTCACGCGATAAATGATAATGCCATACGAAACGATGAAATCACTTTGGAGCTCTGCAGTCTGGTGCTGGCGCGCGTACACCGAAATAGTGCAGGCAATACAGCGTCGATTAATTATTCCTATCAGAATTCAATCAAGCGCTCTGTAATACGTCGCCGCGTCACCGACGAAATGTCACCATCGACGTAATCGTCTCCCGGTTTTCGCGACGATACGACGCGATGAGACATCGCCACATTCTCGTATTTCACGTCCAGCGGCGATCGATCACGGCTATCGATGGTTCCTCCAACCCCGCGTCGCTGCGCTCGTCGCCCATATCGTCCATATTTCGCCATGTAATAACGTAATAAACGCGTCCGACGTGCAATTATGTCTTTCCGGTCCTTCTCACGCGGGACCCGGGACCCTGGACCCGGGACCCGGGACCCCAGGGGCGAAGGAAGGCCCAACGCCGCGTGCGCTCGTCGTCCCCCTCCCTCGTCACCCTGGTAATTAATGAAATCTTATGGTTGCGTACATGCGAGATACGACGAGCGAGAGGGGCGCGTATAAATCGTGGCCGTGCCGCACGGTGCACCATATGGTCAATGTTCAAAGGACCCGCTGGGCCCGCGCGCCAGTGATACCTACAACGGCGGGTGTCCATGGTGATGATCACGGGACACGGTGCTTCCACCGAAGAGGGGGTTGGAACCGATTCCTGATAGCGAATGCATCAACGTCCGCATTCATTTTCACTGCACATCCCCTCGGAGAAATTTTAAAAATGCAGGGAAAAAAATCACCCGCGCGACAATTTGGCCCCCGAGAATTTCGTCAACATTTTATATCGCGCCGCGCCGCGCGTTATATAAAAAGCTACGAATTGCCCAAGTTTCACCTCAACAATTTTCACACTCTGAATTTTTCGTCAAAATTTAATACTGACGAAAAAGTTGATGGCTGTAAACGTATAATTACAATAATTTGGCATTACAGTGACATTTTTGTATTCTATTTTTTATTTTACACGAAGAGCATCCGCGATATTAAATTTTATTACTGTCTGTCGTTGCAAATTTGAGAGAAAAATGTTTCATCTCGTCAATGTCTCTTTTTTTCTCTCAATAATCCACTGACTTGTACGCGTTGATTTTTTTTTTGCCGTACTGTTTGTTCCCGAGAAAACCTGAGGCACGAGATGGTGCACGAGAATATTTGCGTAAAACATCGAGTCCTTTTCCCGGAGCGGCCGACTTACGGTAAAGTCGTAGAGGGGAGAGGGTCACAGGCATAAAAAAAATCTAATTCGATGGACTGTCGCGGTGTCCGCGAGTAATTCTTGCGAAGGGAAAAAAAGCTCGATGGGTTCTCGCCCGAGGCTTCCCGCCGTAGTCGAGCGCAATAACTTTCGCGACGTTCACCGTCGCGCCGGTCAGCAGTTATTATCCCTGACCGGGGAGAGTTTGCGGGGGTAGGTGGGGAGGGTAGCGCCATTATCTCTCGGCTGTTTGAATTTGAAAAATTAGCGAAGCGTCGCGACGCGACGACGGCGGCGTTCTCTCGTATAGGGGGCGGCCAGAGAAACAAAGTTCGAATCCCGCCGGTGGTGGTCTGGTGGTGCGTCCTTGCGTGTGGCGGAGAGAAAGAAGCCGCACACAGACGCACACACGCGTTACATATTATGCACACGTGTCTTACGTGCCGGCGGATCGATGTAATTGATGGTACACGTACACACTCTCTCTCTCTCTCTCTCTAGTTGCAAAGCGTTACGTCACCGCCGTCCTGAGGACACCGAAATAGAAGGAAAATCGCTGACGACGACGGAGCGATGAGAAGCGTACGCGCGCGCGATTGTCGCGACGATTGGCTGCGTGCGAGCCTCGATCGATCTCGTGCACGTAGCCAATCAATTTTTGCTAACTCGCCGCGCATAATTCTCTCTTTCTTTCTCTCTCAGCTCTGTTACATAAAGAAAAGATGACAATCTCGCGCAAGTCGCGACTCGCATCGATTTCTATTGTCGACAACGTGTAACGGCTGTATTTTTTCAAAGAGAATTACTATTCGTCGTGTATCACGGTGCAGGCGTAACTATAGCCGAGGTATCCTCGAGAGAAGCGGATTTTTAACGGGCAATCGAACGGGCTCCCTCGATTCGCGTTTCTGCGATTCTTCGTATAGAGAAAGTGGCATACTCGCGTGCGGAGACGAGAGATCTACAATTATCCCTCGTCTATTAAAATTACGTTATCGCTAAAAAATGTAACGAGCGGCGATATCGGATATTCCCACGTTTCCCTTAATTATGGACACTTTGAGAAATTCTCGAATTAACCTTTTAACATTAGTATAGTTTTAGTTCAATAGCAGGAAATAGTAGAATTATTTAACGCCGTGGATTAAATTAACATGAGAGAAGACTCGAGTTTCGTAGGAGTGAAAACACGTTGGAATCTCATTTCTCAATCGAGTGAGCCTTCAAGTGAGCTTTACAATAACATAAAGTTTGACATGAGTCAGTTTTACTTTACGAGTTATGTTGGACAAATTATTCAAGTATCTACGATGAAAATAAAAATAATTAAGTCAGGCTACCTTGATAAAAATTCACTTGCACTCTTTTCCGGCCGACTTTCCTAGATAGGATCCCGACATTAATTGATATTACGACTTCCGACAATTTGCACGCGGATTGCGTCTAAATACGTACTAGGCGATAAATGGAATCATTGAGTAGTGCGGCGCGGCGCGTCGCGTCGCGTCGCGTCGTGGGCGCAGCGTGTTGCTATATTTATGCATGTGAGAATATGCGCGTGCTGCATATAGCACTACGGAGACGGGCGCCGCGGCGGAGTGTCGGGCTGGCCTTTGATACCGTGATAATTTTCAAGTAGGCGTACAAGTGGTTATTAAAAAGCGCTCGTCTGGTTATCTTTATTGTAGCCATGAAGGTTCGTCATTTTTACATCCCCAATTATGATTATTAATGTACGTTCAGTTAGATGAATACCGAATAAAAGAATTAAAGATTTGCAAATTGCAATTTATCTATAATAAAAGCTACATTTCCGCTTATTCGTCGCATCTCCTGTCGCATCGCCGTCTCGATCCTAACTTTAATCGCGTCGTCCGAATTTCATATGTAGGCGACTAAAAGCGAGGACATACGAAAGTATCCGCCGCGCGAATCGATCGCTAAGCACCCAGGTAATTTTAATGAAAGGTGATACTTTCCGGCGGCACGTACGAAGACTAACGAAGGGGGAGAGTGCGGGGGTACACACGCGTGCATCGTGCACGCACCTTGGCCTCGTCCCTAGCTTTTCTCTTTTACGTGGGGAAGAAAGGCAGAAGGGG
Source organism: Solenopsis fugax (assembly GCA_003595255.1). Taxonomy (NCBI): domain Eukaryota; kingdom Metazoa; phylum Arthropoda; class Insecta; order Hymenoptera; family Formicidae; genus Solenopsis; species Solenopsis fugax. The sequence continues at coordinate 5,467 of QKQZ01050284.1, forward strand.
GAAGGGGGAAGGGGGAAGGGAAGAGGGCCCGGTGGAAACGGGGGGATGACGAGGTGGTGGACCCTTCCCCGCACGCGCTTACAGGGCTCGCTCGCCGCTCGCGTCGTCCTCACCTGCCCTTTCCAATACATAGCCCCGACCTCTTACAGGGTCTAGCCAGGTGATGAGTCATAGCCCGTGGCGTGGCCGTGGCCGTGGCTCCGCGAAGGGGGCACACGCGTTCTCCCCCTTGCCTCCCTCAATCTCCCTTCTCTCCACCCTTCACTCCGCGCGCGCTCATTCTCCTGCGCCGTAATTTTCGATGTGCGTGTGCCACCACGCGGCCTGCACGCTCTGGTGCGTGAAGGCACGGGCCCGCTGTCCTGCGAGACATTACGCGACCCAGGATCTAGGATCCAGGATGTGATTTATTACGTTGCGCAACGCCTCGGTGTAAAAAAAAGGAGGGGCGGTACCGGGACGGATGGTGCCGTTCCGATCCGTGCCCCCGTGTTTTCCAAAGAGAAATTAGAAGGGTAAAAAGTCAGAATCCTTCTTATTATGTCTTGTAACGTGAGGCTAAGTGACTAAGCTAACTTGACATTCTTTTTTAAGAATTGGAAGGTAATTAAAAAATATTAAGAAAAATTAATTAAATGTCAAATAATTGCATTATAAAAGCGTATTCAATATTTTGTACTCATATTTTGTACTTTACCCCAGCGCATTAGCGGGATCAAACTATATCAAAATTCAGAAATCAAATCTCAAAATGGATCTTTCAAGTCAGAACGAAATTCTGAAGAGAGCAAATTTTATGAGCAATATAATATTTATATAAATAATTTAGAATATTTTAGAACAATATTCTATAATCTATATAAGAAAATTCACAGGTCTGAGCATTTTAACATAACAATAGTGATTGTGCTTCGTAACAGAGAAAAAATGTAAAAAGAAACTAAAAACGTATACTTGATGTAAAAGACTTCTTATAGGTTCATTAAAGATTTTATGATATTTCGGTCTACGAGTGTCTTGCAAAGTCTAATTTATTATTCAGACATCTAAAGTAACTTTGACTTGCATTTCTCATTAGATCACATCCATATTGAAAATGGACACATTATAATTCTATCTAATTCTATCCAATAATAAATCGATCGTATATTATATATAATTCGTCACGAGAGTGGCGAGATAAAATACGCAACGAATAAAACTCAAGTATTATGTAACATTATTTCGTCATTCGTTTTACCGTTCCGTTTAGGGAGCGAGCGATTTTAAAAACGTCGAAAATTCATTAATACCGTCGTTAATATTATCTCATTAATGTTAGCGCTAATCAGTAGGATACGCATAAAGGCGAAAAATTGCAAACGTTCAATCGGAGAGATGTGAAATGAGAAACTTTGTTATATACGAGAGACGAATCTTCCGTTAAAATATCCTGTCACACGGATATCACGTTATTATCCGAAAGAGCTATTATTACGTCGTTTTAATCGCATTTAACAATTCATAGACGTGTATCACAAGATCGCGCTTAATTATGTTTCTAAACTTAATGCGCCTGGATGTGAATCTATCTTCAGCTTGAGAATATATACATATATATGTATATAAATTAATATTATACAAAACATGTATGCAAGTCAAACTCTTGGATTCTGTGCCCGTTTGTGTGCGTGTGGGGCAGCATAATATTAATCGCGACCTAAATTATTTTCAATTTGTCGACCGATATGGATTACACCAAAATTGCAAGATGTAGCTTTCGGATGCATAACTTTCTTAAACGTTTCATCGTACCTTGCGTTTCCTTCATGTTCACGCTCTATTTTCACCGACGTGGTAATATTTTGGAGAAGAAATCGGAACAATTTACTTATAACTACGCGATCAATTTTGTCGAAATCAGTGCGAATTTCTTATAAAACGCCGGATATCTTGAATCTGGTCCGATGTCTATAATTATTGAATTCTCTAGATCTAAGATTTTCTCCGAAAGAGAAGTATTTGAACGGAAACGCATTAAAATTGCAATAACCTATTAAATTATTATTAAATAACTAAAAAAGGTAAGTTGTATGCAGCGACGAGCACTCATTTTAAATTCAATTATTCAATTTATCTGGATGTCATTGCATTCCGTTATGCATTTTAAATCACGATCTTTTATAAAATAGAATTTTTTAAGCATCTTGCAAGGATCTATTTCAAAAGCAAAAAAGTATTTGGAGAATTTAAGTATTAAATTAAGTAATTTAAGTATTAAATTTAAAAAAGTAAAAAAAAACTAGTTATTAAATACCTCATAACTTTTTTTCTTTTGTTGCAAAATACAAAAAAGATTTCGAATCAAACTTTCTAAGCACTTTACAAGGATCCATCCCAAAAGCAGAAAACTATTCAGAGAAACAAGTGTCGAATCACTACTTAAAAAAGTGAAAGCAGGCCATTAAACACGTCGTAAACTCTGCCTCTCTTTGTTGCAAAATAAAAAATGGGTTTCATTTATTGACTCGACTTTCACCATGCTGCAAAAAAAAACAAGAAAACAGCCTTAAAAAAAACGCCCTATTATTCTAAGATGAAAAATGAACACTCTGAGAGAAAGGCGTCCAAAGTAGGACCTGTTTGTCGTATAATAATATCTTGTGACCAGTGCGTTTTATTTTCACGAAGACCCTTTGACAAGAGAGAAGGAAAAGACTCGTCCCGGAGAAAGGGCGTCGTAATCTTTCTTTGATTTACCGGCGCACGTTTCTAGGGGGCTCCACACCCCTTATTAGAAAGACATGCAGGAGGAAACTTTGGCTGCACCATCAAAAGCGGAAGTCGAGGTTACGCGACGGTGTGTGTCGTAACACACAGACTGCAGACTTACCACGCGACCAATGCCAATATAGTGTCGAATTAAACGTGCCAGCGATTTTTAAAAAAGAATGAGAAGCAAACGAAAGCTAACGAAAACTATTAAGTATATCTAATAATAAGTAATAGCAAAGCTGTACAGCTTTGCTACTGCTCATTATTAGATATACTTAATAGTTTTCGTTTTATGATAAGCTTTATCTAGAAATAAAAACAAATATTATGTAAAAATAACGTAATGAAGCAAAAGTAATTGTTTCTTCTCTATATACTTACTTAAATTCAAAAATATTCAAACTGAAGCCACTTATCGTTAATCAAATTGACGCATGTCACAGTCAAGGTAACAACTTTCTTTTCTCAATGTAAATCAATATATCATGGCACGTAATAACTGTCCACGTATGATCTATCGTTCGTAAATGTACCAGAAAGACGAGCACAGACGACTTGCGCGAAGACGAGGGTGGAAGAGAAAGATGCGGGACTTAAGGTTGCGTACGGTGTGGTGAGAGCACGCGTGCGTATCTGGCATGTGGGCCACGAGCCATGAATGGCCTGGAGACGTAATACGACCTACGACAAGAAGCCATAGAGATGCCCCCTCGTACCTCCAGTCTGATCCGAAAACGTGATGGTGAATGAAACCGCGCGTGCCAACTTGCTCGCAACGATGTCCCGCGAGCACATTAGTGCAGTGGCCCTCAAGCTTTTGAACAAGTATTTCTGAACAAGTATAAATATTAAAATTTTTGTGAAAAAAGGAAAAAAAAAGTTTATGTATCTGCCGCAACATGTAACATTACTAAAAAAAAAGATGTAAGCTCTTGTCAGAATTATTTAGAGAAATTAGATGCGCTAATAGTGAAATTTCATTCGAATCATTTCTAACGGCAACTGTTGAAGCAACGACATTTTAACAGTTTTCCGTTCGTGGCACGCAGAAACGGGGAAAGTGATATCCTTCTTTTTCGACAACTGGCGCGTTACGTCAGAAATGTTTGCCAACGGCGAGCAAATGTACGCGGGGGAGACGAGACGTCGACGATGGGTGCCTGCCTGCCGCTTTTTCAGGGGTCGCGCATAAATCTGCACACGGCAGTCGAGTGGAACAAACCACCTCTCCCTGGTCCCTGTCAAGGGTCGCTCTTCCCGATTTTGCATCTGTTGGTGGCACACGCCACGAAAAGGATTGTGAGAGATTCTTGGGTAATCTATCATCCCGGAAAAAGAGTAACTGCTCGTTAAACACGATCAACCGTTTCATAAAATGTTCCTTAAATTTTGGAGAAATATCGATAGCATATCATTTATACACATATTCAAATCATTTGAAAAGATACTGCTTCATGGCTATTATATGCTTCATGGCTTTAATTTCTTTATTTTTTATTTTTGACATATTCTACTGTTTTCAGAAAAAAAATGTTATTGTTTTAATAGAGCAGAACAGCACGTTTGATTTAAAAAAAAAAAGAGAGAGAGAGAGAGAGAGAGAGAGAGAAGAAAAAACACAAAAATGAATAAAAATTATAAATTATTATAATTCTTATTATAAATAAATATAAATATAAATAATCATGTCTACGAATAAATATTTATCACAGAGATTAATAAAAGTTTTCTGACTCTACTGATTGATATTGATTCTACAATTGTACCGTTTGATTATTATTATTCCACTGTAATTATTTATTACCATCACGATAATTTAGTTTGATAACAGTCGACGTGCGTCAATCTGCCACAAGCCATCATAATGGCAAACGCATCTGTTCGATACACGCTAATGCAGTACGAAAGAATTGTCCAGGTGGCCAAGCTAGCAACCAGATTTTTCAGTTTTCCGTTTCACGTTGCTGCACCCTTTCCACGACGAGCGCCTCCCACCCACAACGAATGCACCTTTCCCGAGATCCCGACACTGCTATTTCCACCTATGTACATTAACCCCGGTGTCAACGATCTTCGCCGGAAATGACATAAAGAGGAAATGAAAAACACTTACGAAAAAACGTACACTTAAATCCTCATATCCGAGACTTGGCATATACTCGTATATTGTATAAGAATATAAAAAAAATGCATAATACATTAAATACGTTATATATACAGAAATGCATTTGATTTAAATCGCCAAATTATTAAGTTGGCGAATATCCACATTACTTTTCGCGACGAGTTTGGGCTCAAATATGTCAATTAAAGATAGCACACGTGTATGCTAGAACAAGACATAATTTCGTTGAAATTATTCGTATATCGTGTAAAAATTTATTCCTAGAATCATTATGCTCGTGAGCCATAATAAATCGTCTTTTCATTAACTGTTATAATTAACTATTCGTGATATCACTTGGTACATTAGATTTTCATTTCATACGTAAAATAAAATAAAATGGGGAGAGAGAGGGAGAGAATCAGCTGCCGGAAACAATGGCTTTCGAAGATTCATCGCACCGCGCGCGCGCACGCCCACCTTCTCGCGCGTGAATTATATTTGACAAATCAAATTTCCTCGCGTATTTGCCTTCGACGATGTGGAGAGAGAGAGAGGGAGAGGGAGAGAAGGAGAAAAAGAGAAGGAAAGTGCGCCGGTGAGTGAGAGCCGGTCGGATCCGGATTCGAATTCTCCCCTTCGATCCCCGAAGCCGGAACATCGCTGCATACGAGGGGTGAAAGAAGACGGACACGTCGAAGGGGAGAGGTATCGAATCAGGGTAAGGGGAGGGAACGAAAACGCGCAGCTGCCCGAACTCGATGTCACAGCTTTCCGGCTAACAATGCATGCCGCACCGCCACAATGCATGATTTTGCGCCATTGTTTGCGCCGCTCATGGCACGAGCGCCGAGCGCATGCATCCTGCATAGTGCTGCACGCGCCTGCCCGTACAGCCCGTATGAACGCATGCACGCGTGCGTTGGTGCGTACGTGCCTATGGCTTCTACGACAGCCACCTATTTCGAGGTGGACCTGGGTGGACCAGGGTGGCGAGGTGGACCTCGCCTGCTCGCCACGCGAGTCAGCATTCTTCTTTCTCTCTCGTCCTTCATCATGAACCTGCCTTTCCCTGCCTTTCCCTCCATCATCCCTCCATCATCCCTCCATTTCAGACGATATACGTTCATCCAGCAAACACGAACACGTCAGTTTGTCGCCGCGCCCTTAACTCCCAAAACTCCTCGAAAGATGCTTGATCGAAAATATCCGAAAGTCCCAAGTTAATAAACGTAATTACATTTTAATCAAAATATAATATACACGTGCATACAAATTGATTTATACGCATGTAATGATTTTCACACAGAGAGAGAATTTTTATTTAGAATTTATTCTCAAACTCATGATAGTCATAGGACAACGTGATATTTCATAGACAAAGAATTTTATGTAATTTTCTTTGATTTATTAATATCTAGCATAATAAAATGTAAAATGGTTCAATTTGGCTAAAATTTTATTAAATTTGAAAGTTGTAATAAATTCATCGAGTTACGATCTTGTCTACTATGATTTGGAGGCTGAATTTTAAGAAGAAATTTTCTCTGTGTACATACACGACTATTTTTTTATCAGGCGTTTATCACAATTATTTTACCGATCCGTTAATGCAGTAATCGCGATTCTGTTATCTGTTATTCCATGGAGGGTCAAATTAACCACCTGTTCCATTTACGTCGAATCATCGTAGCCGAAAATGAAAAGTTTAAACGCGGCGCATATGGAGGAGATGCGAGTGCGAGTGCGTGGCGAGGCGAGGCGAGGCGACGCGAGGCGACCACGATCGACGGGAGATACATCTATCTGCATAGTAATTGCCTCCCTAATTAATTAATAGCTAAGCATCGTAATGCCGCACGCGCTTGTAAACACACGCGCCATATGGGATGCAGAGGAAAGATATGCGGTCGACGGGGCTCACGTTCAGCCCGGGACAAATTTATGTTCGTTAATTAACGAGAGCAACGACACGCCGGACATAGCGTCAATACACATGCGAGCGATCATGCATTGTATAAATAAAACCGCTAAAATTATTCTAATGTATTACGATTTACTGTTGTTATTTGTTTACCATGCCACGGCGACTCCATCCACCGTTATTAATCGCTCGGCCAATGGAAAATAAAGCCGATAACAAGAGAAATTGTAAATACACGCCAAACATTAATTATGAAAATTGATGCCATAGAAAATTCGAAATGCTCTACGCTAAAATTGTCATCTCTTTTTCATTCGCATAACGCAAAAATCTTTACTAGATGAAAAATATAATCAGCAAATTATTTATTGTATTATATGTTGCGTCAAGCATTATAATAATGGTAAGAAAATTTAATTTGATTATTTTTATATAATTTGTATATAATATGCCTAAAAATCATGCTAATTATCGTATTTTGAATCATTCGATAACATCCGATTGTGAACGCGCCTGGACTAACGTTGCCCGATGCATGTAATTACCGTAGATGTAATTAACGAAACAGAAGTGTAGTCCAAGTATACTCCATCATCATGCAGATTCTATCGTTTCCTTAATTGCGTTAGAGGAAATCGATCCAGCGATATTTCGAGATGTTATCGCCATTTCTATTCAAATATTTGCAACAATTTCGAAAATTATAATATATTCTTTATACGTGTATTTTTCTTTCTTTCTGTGATTTTAACAATTATAGCGCAGAAATTAGCGCGACGTTTTCGTATAGAATAAATATTTTTATTTTTGTTTTATTACTCACGCGTCGCGATTACATGAATAATATAAATCATTATTAAATTGAGCAAAATTACGTCATAATGGTATGTAATTGCTTTAGATTCGATTCTTCCGCGAGATAAGTTCACAATATCGATCTTAACTCATCCGCGTGACGGCATGGCGCGCGCGGCTTGTAAAAATAAAACGTCATGTGTTTTCGCGCGAGATAGCGAATATTTAGGCGACGACAGGACGTTGGAGGCTCAATGGCTCATAAATTACGAAACCACGAGAAATATTTACGAATGCCAAATGTCGTTGGTCACGCGAATATCGCCCAATTACTAATACTGGTCGCAATGATGCGTCGACTCGTGCGTTTTTATTACGATGTTAGCGTTTACGACGCGCAATATCGTGTATGTTCAGGATTGTCATTGTTGTGAGATATATAGAGAACTTTATGTCGTAATTTCAGAGGCATGCTGCTAAAACAAGTTGATATTATGTATGTATGTAATAAGTAATTAATTCAATGTAATCCAGGCCAAATATAATTAACACAATAAAATTATTAAACAAAATAATATTTCACAGTTGTTATGATATTTCGCGGGTTCGATGTTACTTTTTATTTTTATTTTGACAATTAATTTACTAGTTTACAGTTCACTTATCGTCTCACTCACTGAAATATATTCGTTTTAAAATGTAATAACGCGTGTGTGCGATTAAGTTTAATGACTAACTTGCATGCGAAGTTATTCTGAACATGAAACATTGCGAGATGTAATTACAAGTTTTTCGATGCTTGAATAATGTTTCATCTAATTACCGCGTTCAGGTATGCATCTTTATCTGACTATAAGGAGCGTAAAGTGCGAGTATTCCGGCTTGACGCCGGATTTATACAATACGCACAATTCGCATGCCGGAATTCTCGAATCAACGTCGCATTGGAGACGCGAGTGCATTTGCACCGCAAACAATTCCCCGTTAGTAAATCGCCGGCTCGTTGTTTGTCTATCTTCTGAACAATGTCTAACGTGATTGAGCCGCATACGCGAGAAATATTTCATATCCATTTACCTCGGCGAGTCGATACGCAATAATCGCGGCGCATCAATTAATTAGAGGATGTCAACTCGATTCGCTGCCGCGAATGGAAATTTCGACATCAATTATTTCGCCCGAATCGCTAAATTAAATAAATTCTGAGCTTTATCAAAATAATGCGTCGTGCAAACACGGTGTAAATAAATCAATACCATTAATAAGAGAGAAACGAGAGAGCATTACTCCAAACAAGAGAGTTTAGAGTTTTAGAATTGATTAGACGCGATTACGTTTAGCGTTAAGCACGATCGAGATTCGTTACTTGATCGTGCAATTGTACTATTTCGTTTGCCGATAAAAAAAAGATTAAATTCTAATTTTGATAATTTAAAAAAGTAAGAGATAATTACTCTTTTTGAAACAAAGTGAATTATTTCTCATTGAAGAGAGTCGTATCGAGAAGCTAAAGGCAGAGTTAGTTAAGGTAATCGAGGAAGCAACAGGCTCAAAGCGTCCGACGTACCGGACTCTATTTATTAGGACACTTCACTACTGAGCGGAACGTTTCGGCGCTTTTGTTATCCATGACAGAAGTCTCTTCGGCCAACATCTGTCCCGAGCGTCCTTATCTACGCAAAGATTTTAGAAGTTGCCTTTAGTCGCATTGGCGTGCGGAACGTTATGGTTTGTTCGTCGTCACGCTGATACGATCTGGCATCGCGATCAGATCGCGTCGCCCAGTGAGTAATGAATGCACGACAATGTTACTGTTTTGGAAATTTTATTTAGAATGGATATAACGCTATTGTTACATATGTATATTGCGTCATTGTCACTATTGTACAATCTAAGAAGTATTATACGTATTATATTATATAACATCCGATAAATTTTAAATACTTAATTATTTTCTTTCAGACAATAAGGATAATTTTCTGATAAGTTTTCTGATAAGAAATGAAAGTATTATCTTTAAGTTTCAAACGTCTATTAAGTGTCTATCACAGAAAGCATATTCCATAAATATTTCCAAATTTTCGTATCATAAGGAGTTTATCGACAGCGAGGCGAAAATATTTCGATTTGTCAGGTGCGGAGCAGACCTACTGCAGTTCGATAATACGAATGCGAGCACCTTGCATTTCCTGTCCCGCCCAACTTGCCGCTTCGTGGGCACTTGGCCTGGTATGCATGTCTCTCTTTGATCGCCCCGAAGTAATTCTTTAGGCGAGTTCACGAGGGGTCTTTGTACGCGTACACTTGGCACACGGGTAAACGTCTTTTCTTCGTGTGTGACCCCGGAACGCCGCGCGCCGTCTTTGTGCCGGCACCCTCGAAGGAGGAGAGGCCCCCTTCGCAAGGTGCCGGCGGAGATATTCGGGGTGAACCGTGAATGAATTTTACAACTTACGCACACCACAAGAAGGGAGAAGTCTGGGCTTGCACATGCGTTTTTGTCCTGCAACCTGTTTTGTGACGTATACACCCCGCCGGGTGACGTCACGAGATTCCACCGTCACCACCGGTGGTGTGTCTTCGAGACAAGCTGCTCAAGGTGCAAGTCGTGGCAGTCGTGGCAGTCGTGGCACACAGTTAGTCAGCCCATTGGGATCAAAGACGAAGGTAAAGGTCGCGTTCAATGCCAGGAGAAAGTTATCAGTCGAGATTTAAATAAACGAAAAACCAATATTATTTTCCGATTTGGACGAAAAAGCATCAAGTATATATAGTATATATTGTGATGTGTGTAATATTTGTGGAATATAATATTAAAGAATAGCATATTGGTTGTTTTCATGTGGTGAGGTATTAAAGTATAGTATATATTAATGCCAAATGAAATTATGGTACATGGCCGATGTATGGAGAATGTGTATCGCGTAAAATGCGATATAATATTAATTATTAATTTATAAAGGCAATGTAATATTAATTGAAATAAAATATTGATTGCTCAATGTAGAATATTTACTGTCCTTCTAATAAATATATCAGTGTGCAAAATTATACAATTATAAAATTTCATATCCTTTGAGTAACACAAGTGTTACAGATAAATCAGATGTTGATAAGTATTTAAAAATGTGTATATATCATTACAAAGATGACAGAAACGTGGCAAATGTAAGAATAGATTTGTCAAGATGACAATATATTGAAACAAATGTATGTTTTTAAAATTATAGAGCCATCCATAAGATGTTTAATATCGCGTTAATCTCTTATTTAAATTCCAATGCCCGAAATTGCGTTGGTCACCCCGTCATCGAAAGAGTCATTTTTATTCGGGTCCGTAATCACGCCTCGCGAAATCTTGGCGAGTCAGGCGCCCCAATAAAAATTCCAGTGTTCCGAACGAGGGATGTTAGAATATGTAGCCTAAGCTATGGCGAGACTCTCCCTCTAATCGTATGCCACCAAGCCACGATGATGTCGACCCCTGCATCGTCCTTCCCCTCTCACCCTCCGTCACACTGTCGACCCCGTTGCCCCGTCGCTTCGTGCCACGACTCCTTTTTTTTTTATGCCAATGCATTGTCGGCTCCAGGCCGCAGCTGCCTGCAGGACCCCCATGCGTGCGTGCCCCCATACGAAAGCCACGTCACACCACCTGGCCCTGCACGCGTGTATGTACACATGAGTACAGAGGGGAGAGAAGGGAGGAAAGAGTGCACCCTCCCTTACGCGCACCGGGCCGAGACTCGTGTCGAGGGATGCAAATATATGAGAAAAGGATATCGGCGCATTCGCATTAAATTTTTAGGAGAACGCAATGTCGACATTTTCGATATTTATTCCGAAAATAAATCTAAACGTCGATTTTCAAAATGAATGCAAAATCATTTAAAGTTACCTTTAATCCTAATTCGTATTCCTATAGGAATATGAATATTCATTTTTGCAAATTTCTGCAAACAAAAGGGACAATAATGTTTTATTAGTCGAGTCTTATCCGAGACTTTAGACATTATTTTTAAACAAATTAATCACACGCTAAAGTACATACAAACAATAATATCGCTATTTTATCGATTTGTCATACAAACTTGTTTCTAAAAAAAAATTTTTTTTGCAGGAATGGAATTTCAAAGAACGACTTAGCGTTGCACGACAGGCAACGTAGCGTGGCAACACCATTGCAACGATAGGTGCACGCGTGCATGCGCGCGTGTACGACTAGATATGCAGTGGACGCGTGTCCCAATGGGAGAGATACGGGGTGGCCATCATAGCGTACCGGTACTACCCCATGCCAATTTTGCGGCTTGCACCTTATTTCCATACGTTCCCATAGATAAGATCTGCGGGCACGTGGCAAGAGGGACGCGCGTTGCTGCCGGCTGTGAAATAATTCTATATATCGCGAATCGGATCAATCGAAACAAATCCCTCTCCCCTCCCTGCAATCTCTGTGACTGTCTCACGTTCTGCTCCACGACGGATTTTTTTCTCGTGAGACTATACGAAATATTTGCCAAGTGGAAACGAGGCAATGTTATACACATTTAGATTTTTCTTTGTAGCAAATATAAAAATTCTAAAATGATGACCATTCTTCCGAAGATTAGTAGCTTCGTGAAATTAATACAGATCCGTATTTCTCTCTACTTCTACGAAAGTAAAAAAGAAACAAAAAGATACGCCCCCTATTTACCCGCGTGAGTGTAAACCGCAGGTGATAAAGACCTTATCATTCGCCACGCAAAGTGACACCGACTTATCGCATTGTCGTGAACTCGGATAACATTGTGTTCCGCAGCGTTATCACATGCGCAACCCTCCGCTCACCGCGACGTACACGCGATCATGTTTGACATTTTGATAATTGTATTTGATCGTCGATGGATTATCCAAAAAAGGAAAAAAAAAACTTAATATCATGACTTTTGCAAAGTGGAGTTGCCACGTACCTACTCAAACGTTTATCAACGTCCAAATTCAATTTCTGCTTCGCGACGAGATCGATAATAACCCCTCACGTCTTGCGGAAAATCAATTTTTATGAATTTGATATTCGCCAGAGTATTTTCTTCGTGATTGTATAATATAGCGAGTGAAGCGTTATCAATTAGAAATATTTTTAAGGATATTTTTAACAAGTCTTGTAGGATAATAATCTATCTTGGAGAGAAAACTATATGAAATTTAATAATAACTTGATTACTAAAATGCACTTTTTTATACTATATTCTTTCGTACTCAATGTTTATCATTGATTATTTAACATTTGATTTATTACGATTCAAAAATCTCTCATTTTCCTCTGCCATTGAGATGGCCTATACACATACATGTACATATATTTAATCGGGCAGATGCCACCCTCGAGATATATATCTAAAGGGCTACTTCGAGCGAAAATGCATCTCGTTCGTGCCACTCGAATAGTATGAATACTACGGTATTCATACAATAACTATTTCGCGTTTCTTTACATGAGATACGAGGTATAAGAATACGCATCTGTGCGCGAAGATTCAATGATGCGGGCACGCGTCATGCACAATGAGAACCTCTCCTATGATACTCGAAAGACCCAGGTTATAGTTATAGCTCGCTCTCTCGCTGCTACTCGATTGTTTCGTCAAATTGCGTATGCTTCGTTTTTATGTATTAAAAGTACGAATAAACGAAAATTAACTTTACGAAATATTAAATAAATATATATTAATTATTATGTAAATAAAAATTAAAATGTGTCTAATAGGGCGTCAAAGCGGACGATGCAAAAAGATGCATATCTTGTTAGAAAAAAATTGTATTAAAAGAAATGAAATATCAGAGCTCAGGGGCATCTGATTTTTTTTACAAAATTGTTTTTTTAACATTAATGAGTTTCTTATGCAGTTTTTATAAATGTGCAAATTTTTAAGAAATTTTAATTGAGATTATTACAACACGTTCCACACGGTATTTAGAAATTACTAACTCTTTCGCGATCACCGATACATTTTCAAAAATAATTCAATGAGGGAGTAGACCTGTGCGTATTCTTATTCAATGCAAGCGTACAACGTGAGTGCACAATGGATTGCAAAGAAAGACCGCGGGTGCACTCGATAAATCGGAGTGATGCGAAGTCAAGCGATCAGAAATAAAGGAAATTCGCTCAAAAGTGTTGGAGCGACCGAACAATAAAGTAACTTGGGTAGGCCTGATAGAGAAAATGAGAGCATACTCTAATATAAAATTTCTTGCCAAGCAGATTATATCATCGCGCAATTATTATGAATAACGTATACATATATTGATAAAATTTGTTGATAAAACGTAGTGTTCAATAAATATGATATAGCTTGTACATATATTACAATACGTTGCCGTTAACCCTCCGTAGATTAAAGTGAATTTCATTTCAGTCAGATCATACATCTGGATCATTGCGCGATTGTATTTTTCAATAGATTTTTGATTTCTAAAAAATCTGAAAAAATTCTAATTTTTTTCAACGTTTAAGAATATGATTGTACAATTATATGATCCGAAACGTCTTTTTTATTTTTTTTTTTACACATCCGAATTTGAGACAGACTCGGCTAAATAATTCAAAGTCGAAAAATTGTGTGGGTCTTGAAATTCCTGTGTGATTTGCGGAGAATTAAATATATATTCTGAGGATTTGTACGAATATTCTGAAACGATTTGTTGTTGCACAACTTTCTTAATAATGCTTGATCGATCGTGGATTTTTATCGTTGGACAGAAGCGAGAGAGAGGAGAGAGGAGAGAGGAATGCAATGCATGCTCGCTAATGTCGAGTGTCCCTTCTCCCTGCCGAAAAAAGAGGGGAGCAGGGGTTGAGTCCACTTACGCATCTGTCCACCAGCATCCCTCGGTAAATACGGCGTACAATGCATGAAACACGCAGCGGGAACGCCAGCTCTCTCTCGTATCATCGTAGTCGATGTGTATTAGGCCACATGCCGAGAACGTGTCTGGTACTAATACTAGCCACCGTGGAGAAAAAGCCCCGAAAAGATCTTAATCGCTGCATGGAGCGCACACAAAAGTCATCGTAGCTACAAGCAATTCATCTTTGGATCAATGTGCGGGTGCAGTCTGTGTTTCGAGCTTATCGAAGAATAATAATTCTATCGCAAGAGAAATGGATCAAAGGTTGAGCGAAAATTGATATATATATCCACAAGACTAGAAAGAAGACTGCAATCTATTTGAATTATATATTATTAATTAAAGACATTTTAATAGCTTCTTTCAAAACTATTTTACACAGTTTTGGGATAAAAAAATTGATTATACCAGCAGAATTTAAAAAATCCTCGTAAATATCAATGCTGAATAATATATTCGAATAGCCCGCAGACTTGAATCATCGCTCATTGACAAGGTCCTTAACGATGCTGATCTCTTTCTCGAGTACAGATGACTTACGAGATCCGTTTGCAATAACGATCTATTAATAGGTTGGTTTGTAAGACGGTGGTTGAGATAACTTTAGACTCATAGGGGCGACAATAACGATGGAATTTTAGATTAGAGAACGAGTCTCTCAAACTGGTTTCGTTTTTCGTCGGGCTTTCATTCTCGAGCACCCATAGGTAATTATTGTGACGAATACGGGTTCCGTACGAGTATTACCCATCTACCTTCTGAAAAGATCTGAAAAAATCTAGACCTGCGGGTAGATCCCAACTGCGCCTAAGTGCATCCATTAGAAAAAGAAATTTGTTAAGATATTTTATATCAGTATTATCGTTACTTCTCCAAGAAGCAATTAAAAGAATCGAATTGTTATAGATCGACAAATTTCTCTATTTTCCTTAGATACATTCTCTCTTCTCTCGATGGAAAAAATAATTTAAAAAAAAAAAAAAAAAACATTTTCAGCAATGCAGCTGAGAAACAATCGTACAAAACTGTTTATCAATTCATTTGTTATGATTATGTCGCTGCTAAAGATTGGTTTCACTGGTGAAGAACTATCGCAGGTGAAAAAAGATGAACTATTTTAAACATTGCGACGGATTTATTAAACACTAGACAAAACAGGCGCGCATCTACAGGACCTTTGATATTACATAATTTTATACAAATTACAAATTTAATATTACACTGTTAACCTCTCAATACACATAGTCAAAAAATTTAATATCTTTTTATCAAAACTCTTCTCCGTTCTTTCTATCAATATTGTTGTTTCTTTAATAATAATTTATAAAGTTTATTTTATTGAATATAATTTGTTCAAAAATGGACGAATGAGAAATATTGTAGGAGTTACCAGATTATAAAGTCTATCAAACGTTCTGATTATAAGATATCGAGTTCTATTATAAAAATCAGAAATTCTGCTAGTTTCATCAAAACTCACACAGAAAAAAAATTAGTATAAAGTCAACAATTCATTATTTAATATATAAGCAAAAATATAAAATCTTCATGGAAGAATTTATAATTTTGATAGAAAATAGATATAATTTGCTTACATGACAAATATTTTTTTCTTCATGAAAGCAAATTATGCCTGTTTAAGATTATAAATTCTTCCAATAAAATTTTATATTCTTGTTTACACTGAAAAAAATAATCTGATTATATTAAAAAAAACTTGTACGATTAAGTGTGCTTAGTAAAACCAGAAGCAGAATTCTGGTTATTATAATAAAACTCTGGTTATTATAATCTGAAAGTTTGATAGATTTAACTATAATTTGGTAATTCCTACAAGATTTCTGATTCGTCCGTTTTTGAATAGACGTATTGGTTGAATCTACCAGATTTCTAAATGATGAAACAAGATTCTTTTCTCAATGATAAAATTCAACTATAAAAAATTATTTTATATCTTTGCAAGCATCTTCTTCGTGGTATGTGTAAGAGACATTGCTTGTTACGCGATTCGCGAAATAATGACTTAACAATTCGGACGCGATGGATACGGGATCGATAGTGAGCTCGTTGCGAATGTGTCTTGCCTTCCGAATCACGTTTAACGCACGTCTAACGTCGACTAAGCCTTCTTAACCACGATTCGTACGACACTTGTATCTTACAAGCCATAGTCGACGGCTGATAGACAAGTCACTTAAAGGAGACGCACTTTCTGGGGTGCTTTTGTCAACCCGCGACTTTTGCAAAAATCGTGGCTAAATCCAGCTGATCGGCCGGTTAGACGCTAAGTCCAATGAGACATGTGATCCTCATTGAACCGATAACGCGACGAGGAGTCAAAATGCACATTGCGACGGTCTCCGATACCGAATCGTACCCCGTAATTGAACATGTGCCCAATCGAACGCAAAAATTGTTTTCAAAAAGTCGCAACATCTTGTACACATACCACGAAAAAGCTGAAATAGAAATAAAAATTCTATATAAAAATGAAAAAAATGTTAGAACTAAGAAAATCATTTTACAACGTTGCAAGCATCTTCTTGTGGCATGTGCAAGAGACATTGCTTGTACGCGATTAGTGAAATTACGACTTAATAATTCGGA
>QKQZ01050288.1:0-16302 GCA_003595255.1 Solenopsis fugax
TGCGATAGTGGCGCCATCGGGCGGTGAGGCTAAGTACTTATCGGACCACCCTCGTATATTTAAATTGAGTTATATAAATTTTTTGATGTGACATTTGTTCATTAAAACAATATAAATAACAAATATAATTCTTTAATAGGATATGAAATTGTGGGTTTAGAGAATATTCCACAGGACAAACCAGTATTATTCATATTTTACCATGGAGCTCTTCCAGTCGATATAATTTATTTTATTTTTAAAATATATCTAAATAATTCGAAATTAATCCGTGTAGTAGCAGATAAGTTTGTCTTCAGGATTCCTGGTTTTTCCATCTTAGTGTCTGACGTAGGAAAAATGATACCCGGAACAGTTCAATCGTGTTCTGCACTTTTAAAAGAAGGAAATATGCTTGTTATTGCTCCGGGTGGCGTATATGAAGCTCAGTTTGGGGATTCCAATTATGAACTTATGTGGCAGAAAAGAACAGGCTTTGCAAAGGTTGCTCTGGATGCAAAAGTGGTATGTTCCTTTCAAAAACTTTATTTGGTTGTACTATAACACGATATAATGTCAGTTATATTATAATACGTTATAACAAGAGTTAAGTCTAACATCGATAAGTGATAAGATCGGAGAAACAATTATAGATTGTTTTATATTTTGACATTCAAATCTGTAAATAAATTGCATTATGACACACATCACAATTAAAATTAAATTTAATCATAATCAAATTTAATTTTATCATCGGTATTGCAACACTTTTAACATAACGACGTACAGGGCATATGACGTTTTCGACAGTGTACGTAACATATTCTAAATGAAAATGAGAACTTTGCTAATTTTAGGTGGCTAGTCATTAATGACGCCGTGTGTATAAATACATTAATGACATTCATAAAAAAATAAAAACTTAATTTAACAAAAAAAGAAAAACGTCGATTAGAACTATTCCAGATATGAGATATAATATCTCACCACTTTACATGTATCTCACGATCCCCATCTTTCCTCTGTATGTTATAACTACTTTATTCGGTTTCTATTATAACGAGTTGTTTCTTATTAGAGTATAATTCCTTGCTTCACGAAAAATCTCAGAGAATCATATAGAGCACTAAGTTGGGGACGACGAATATTGCTGAAAATATATGCCAAGACAAAATTGTCTCCTGTACCGATCTACGGTGGCTTTCCTGTCAAATTGGTAACCTACGTAGGCAAGCCTATTCCATACGACGAAAATCTTACACCCGAAGAGTTGAAGATAAAGGTAAATAACTATGAAGGAATGTAAAATACGTAATAATAGTATCATTCGAAAATATTACAACGTACTTTCAGGTTGCCGATAGTATTAGAGATTTGATAAAAAGACATCAAAAAGTACCTGGTAGCATTACACGGGCTTTGATGGAAAGAATACGTGATATAGAGAAATCTAAAGACTAAAAATTTGCGATAATCTGCTTTTCAATAATGTACTTAATGATTAGTAAGACAAGATATTTTTAAAAGTTATTTTAATTGGTTAGACTCTCTTAAATGATAATGTTAACGAAAAGAATACGTAGATAAAAGATTATAAATGAAGCTGTACTATATATTCGATATAAAAATTTATATTAATTATATAAAATAAATAAACATTTACATTTATTTTATATATTTGTACCTAAATATATTTGATTATTATAAATAATAATTTAATAATTATGTGAGTTTCTGTATTTGTAACTTATATTTCTTATAATCTTTTTACTATAATAAATCTTTCTTATTTATAATGTAAGAAGTATATAAAAATAAATTGCTCATCGTTATCCCTTTTTTTTATTACATGCCTTTGTTTTGTATTATATGATCAAATCGGCTATGAAGGATTCCGTCTTTATTTCATAAAACAGAAAATTTGGTCTAGATATAAGCATTTAAATGTGATTGGGGTTTCTTATCTTTGGAGTTAATCAATTATATTCAATTACCTAAGGAATATGATTGCTTATCTTTGTGTAAGATAGATAGGATAACTGCGTTATTTACGCCGCGGGGGGATTTACACCGCAGGAGTCAGAAAAAATAGGAGTGAAGATTATTTGTTCACAACAATTCTGTTACGTGCCTTAATGCTATATTAGTATTATGTTGTGATTTCAGTTCTTTATTATTAATATTAACGAAAATATCGTGAGTTGAATTGATTTTGTCATGTAGAAGTAGCGCGATCGTGTATTACGATCTACGTAAAATGATTATTGTGGGAAATGTAAAAAGCATAATGATTAAATGATTGAATTCTTTTATGAAATTATTCTTTTTCTAGTCCGCCATTTTTTAGTGGTACTAATATGTTAGTATACAATAGTTGACAATTGTTATAAGGTATTTTTACATTTAAGCACCTCGAAACTTTTTCAAGGTACATTTTAATTACACATACATACTCATTATTTTTAAACCTGAACATATTTTTATACGAATGTATGTACACTCGTATAATAGCGATCGTGGCGCAGAGAGTTGAGCGTCTGCTTTCTGTGCCGAAGGGTTCAAATCCCACTGATTTCAAAACATATTTGTTTTTATTCGATCGCTGCCTTTCGGAAGGCAATGGCAAACCACCGAGAGTAACTCTGCCCAGGAAAAAACCTCTCCTAGACCGGTATTCATAGTCCGTTCTTATATTTAAGATCGTCTTAAGTACCATCTTAAGATGCCATCAATCAATCAGAGAGCCGTATCAACATTTTAAGATATTACTTAAGTTGATCTTGAAATAAGAATCGACTATGAATACCGGCCCTAATAGGCAGTTCGGAACCGGCGTTAAAACTGTAGGTCCCATATATCTATGATATTATCAATTATTATACGTTGGTCGCGATAAAAATATATCGATCGATGCGAAATCGTCGAACGTCTCTCACACCGATTGTAACAGAAAGCGTAAAATTGTCAAAGCACTCGACGACGACGAAAGATGCGCGAGCATCGTATCGGTGAGCAACAAGAAGTGCAAACTATTAGCAGCGTAGTGAGAAATAGTTCTCTTGGTATCGCGTATCGAGAATGATGCTCGCTATCGGAGACGCATCGCAATAACATCGATATGCCGATACGCGATATCCGTGTGCTGATCCTCGGTGAGGATGCTTACGAACGAAGAGAATTGCGTACTGATTTGGCCTTTGAATTGCCGCACGAGAACTATCGAATGGACGCGATTCCCAAAATCGCGAAACGTCTCGCCGCTATATTCGAGTCTAACGGTTATGAGTTCGTTTATACCCAGTACAGGAAGAAATGGCCACGCGTGCTCTTTTTGAACAGCACGGGAGCGATGGTGCGGTCGCTCGTAAACTATCTAATACGAAGTACCGAATGTCTCTTTGTTTCGGCACTGTATCGGCTGCGCTAGTAGAAACGAACGTTGCCAATTATACACGAACGAAGTTTGATTATTCTAGATGGATAACGCTTCCCAGTCTAAATGTGGATTCTGCAGCGCGAGCTATCGGCGATCCTCATGACTGTTTGCTGGGAACTCCGTTCTTGCAATATGCCAATGACTATTGTCGCGAAAAATTCCACGACGATATCGACATCTTCACTCGTTTACCGAATGACAACAATACCTTGATGTCGGCGGACATACTGAAGTATAGCGAATGAAACATTAACGTCGATCGTAAACGCGAAAATATATTCTCTTTCTCTGAAAGGAGTTTTCTAGAAGAATCGTAAATTTTTTTTATTTTGTATTTCATACTTTAGCCAAACGCATGGAGGAGAATAGACGAGTCGTTGATTTACGAAGATCGAACGTGGATTATCGTTTCGAATAAATTGCGAAAGATATAAATATATAGATGGTAAGACAAGAGAGATGGATATAATTATAAAATTGCGACGCGCGTGCGTATCGCCCATAAGGGTCATCGTAGTTTCGCTTATCGTAACGACATTAAACTGAACGAGGGTGGTATCTTTAATTAAATATTAATCGTGTAATACAGTAGAGACTATAATTTTATTCAACGTAAGGGTCGCGAAGATAAGTCAGTTAGATAGCGTTCAACGAGACGAATTAGCAAAGTATACTTCTCGTCGTTTCAACGAATGATAATAAAAAAATAATTCGCGAGTCTCTCCTGTGGGGAAAGAACTCGCTTACGCGTTATGACACTCCTAGTTATCCGTCCGTCAGGTTGAGCTTGTCGTAAAGAGGAGCGCATGCAAAAAAATGCAAAGAAGGTCATAAAGAAAAAAAAAGAGATTATACTAACCGTCATTCTATCCTACGGATATAACAAAATTTAATTTATATCGTAACGAGATGCGCAGTAACCTTGTTTGCGAAGGAATATTGGGTAGTAAAAAAAATAATAAATATGCAAACATGAGAATCTTATTCTAAACTTTTTTTTGTCAATTTACGTCAGAGACTCGTAAAAACCTTCCCTAAATGAATAATGTAATCGCAATGATGCGCGCGTCTTTCTCCTCACGTTCATTGTTAGTGTCGTGCGTAAAAGCGGCGAAGTAACAGCACCGATCGGTTTGGTTGGGGGTTCGCTTCTCGGTATAAGACTACGTCGCGTTGCGTTAGGCAGACAGCGCTTCGAGATTACGGCGTTTAATTTTATCGTCTCGTATTCGATAAACAACAATCTCTCTGCGCAACTCGATGTTACGACGTCTTTGTGTCTCTAATATATGGATGAGGGTGCTACGTATATAAAGGAGTCTTGCGAATTCTTTCGTCTATGGGATAAAATCATACGACCTTTCGTTGCGTCGCGTAACGGTAGTACGGAAAATAATTGATCCGTTGTCAAACCATAGGTCTCATCGTCATCCTCCTCGTCCTCCTCGTAATCCTCGTCCTCCTCCTTATTCTCATCTGTCGAATCGTACACTTTTTCTATATAAATACCGTTCTCGTTGTACGATAGTTTATTATTGATATCTCTGATTTGATTGATGTAACGTATATCGTTTATGGTGTTGAAAAGATTCGATATACATCTCAGTTTGTTGCCTTTAATCTCTTTGTCTGTACCACGACCGACTGACGCGCCGCCAATTACCCTTTGCCTTTGTCCGACGAGACTTGTCGTCGCGTCGTCACGAGAGACGATGTTCGACGACGTGGACGGATTATTATCTCTCGTTGTGCCCTCTTCGCTCGTCAAATTCTCACGCGAGACGCTATCGAAGGTCGCATATAAATGAAATTTAACGAATCGTAATTTGTGACCGTAAAGATTGTTCTCTCTCGAGTGCTTCTCTAACCATTCGCCAACATCACGTTTATGAACCAGGGAGTGTCGTCGGTTCGAGAGTGCTGATTATTCTTACCAATAGTCTATCGGCAAACACTCTCATTCCCGCGCACCACGTCCTCCATACCACCTCGCTGCCGTTAAGGGAGATAAATTCGTCAGTATCGCGTGACACGATCGCACTCGCTAACGTCTCGCAATCTACAGCGATGTCGTACCTGTTCGCGATCGAAGATCGATTTGTAATACTCTCTATTATGTACCACAGAACGAAAAAGACATTCGAATCTCCGATAATATTCAATCTATCGCTTGTTTGCGTAGAGTTTCATTTCCTCGTAAGGCCGATCGATCTGAGCGAAGTGACACGATCCGTAATACGACATGTTTGCGCTGTCTCTGGTAATATCCCCCAGAATTTTCGAGATTTCCTCTCTCAGCTTCTCATCGAAACTTCCGATCATTCTTGTATTGTCGTAGGCAACTTTAATCGCGTTGTCCAACGAGAACGACGCGGATAGCAACATCAGATGCGCGAAGATAGTCAGATTAGTCCTGTCGTCACACGATACGAATTTACATCTCGAGGCACGATCGTTAGATTCGATGAAAAAGTTGTCGTTTAGAATACCCAGTACGCACGTGTCGCGTGTATTGTCGTCCGTTATAACGATAGTCTCAGTGCTGGCGTAGGGATGCGTTCGTACGATGCGACTCGACGAATCGCTCTCTGATATCGTATCGTCTCAACAGACGAGCTCTGGACATCGCGACGTTGGTTAGAATCCTGTCGGGACCGTAGAGCATGTAGAAACTTTCCAACGCGCGCCTATCGTCGTTTCTAAGTTCTTTGGTGTCGAACGTCGTGGTCACGTAAATTGCGCACGGCAGCCTACCGTCGCATTTCCGAAATTCTTTCAGCAATCTTTTCGCGTACGTGCAGAATCGCTGTGCCATGCGCGACCGTCTATCGACGCTTATGGAGAACGATCTCTCTCTTGTCTCCAATTCGACGTATATAGTGTTCGGAAACCGATCTTTGTCAAAATCTCTTTCGTCAATTTCGTAGATGTACAATTGTCTCGCGATGGAATCGCGCGGATACATGACCCCACTTTCAATTTTACGCAACAACCTCTTCCACAAACGAGCATACAGATGTCTGGGAATGCGAAAAAATTGATCGATGGGATTGCATCCGTACAGAACGTTTACGTGATCGCGTATCTCCTCTCTAGGTATACGTGGGTAGAGTTTACACATTTGAAGAAATACTGCTTCGGAATCGATCGTACAACGTTTCGTCGATGAAGACACCGTTGGTTTTTCGTTCGTATCGTCGTCTCTGTTACCTACTGTAGCGTCGTCATTTTCATCCTCATTGACGATTTCGACAATTTCCTCCAAAAAATATTGACGAATGCCATTTTCGTCGTCGCGAAAATATTCGTCCGCTATCAAATTCGATATATCTGACACGAGACTCAAGGCGTCGTCGGGCTCGGTCATACTAAGGATGCGTATTTCGTACGAATGTACGATGTTTCGTAAATTGATAAAAGCTTACCCTTCGATTCGCGAATAACGACAAACGGTATAAAACTTTTTTAGTATACAAATAGCTTCCAATTTATTTTCTTCTTGAACCTGTTTTTATTTGTTGTACAAAAAAGGAGCGTGTGTATGGCAAAAAAGAATTTTCACATCCATATTTATTTGCTTCTTATACAGTAGAATACAATATACAGTGCAATATAACGTAGCGCAAGACGAAATAAGATGTCGCTTTCTAAATTACGCACGATCAAATTGACGACACGATTAATTTACCTTTTGGTGGTCGTAGCGCAGAATGAGCGCGTTGTGTCGCGCGAGAAGTTAGTAACTGCTAATTTTACAACGACGCTTATATACTCTTATCTTATCGGACACCGGACGCTCGTAAAACATCTCGCGTTATTTGAAATGTTCGTGAAGTGTATCCGTTCCTCGGTGCGATAAGTAGAATACTGCCGTGCGCGTGGGTTAGTTCGCGCGAGAAGAGGTTAGTTAGAGATAAAGAGTCCTTTGACTCGGTCGAAACAAAGAGAGAATACGCGCGTATTCCCTCTATAAGATGCATCGCAGTAACATATAAGCGTTATACAATTTAAACGCGTACACTTTTTTACAGTTGTGTACATTTGGATTAGTAAGCACGAGAGAGATAGGTATACGGAGTTAAAGCAGATAGTACAATTAATCACTCGAATAACGAGACGCATTTCTACGATATAGTAAGAATAATAAACTCATCGTACGAAACGATCTTTTTATAGTTCGCCTTTTAGATAGTAACGCACACGATGTTCGCAGAATCGCGGGGAGGCTGTTAACAACGACAAATTTTTACAACACCGCGCGAATATTATCTTGTGAAAGCAACTAGATTAGTAGAACGTTCGTAAAACGCTCGGTGCTCTTTGGAATGGCCATTTCTCCGTGTGACGCGACATTTAATCGATCTTGACACTATACATTTTCTCTTTTCGCGGTCCTAGAGCGTGCTGTTTTTTTTTCAATTTTATCAAGCTCGTCTATTCGCCCATCTCGAAGTTCGATCAAAATACAGGAAACATATAATCTTGCGGAATTTGCATGGCAATAGACAGATGCTCTAGGACCGCTGATTGTTTAAATCATTCAATGTCACGTGTATTCCATACATTCTTGCCCATTCTCGAGCTCTCGAAGAATTGAACCAGCGATAAGTCTGTTCTATTAAAAAACACGGATCTGTACCGATCGACAACTCGCCTCCGGCTACGTACAATCTATTGAGATATCTCCAGATATCGATGGAGGACTGATCGTCGTTTTCGGTATGACGAGTCGCCACGAACCTTCTCATATCTTGATTATCGATAACGACAGATAAACTTCCGATCTCACTCAAACCACTCCACACGCGATGTCTCTCGTACGCGATGGCCAAGACGTTATCCTCGAACATTTGCATATGCTCGGGAATACTCAATTGAGCTAGTGTCGCATCGCTTCTGTCGAAATAATACTCAATTATATTCTTCTCCTTCCACATTCTCCTCAAGTGTTCCTGCAATGGATCGAACGAACGACGAGATTCATACTTTTGCGGTATGCCCTCGGATTCTTCGCAGTGAGATTTAGTAAGTATTATCAATGTTGATATCAAACCGAGTTGATACAATTTGTTATCACTGTTGATAAGCACGCGACACATATTCGTATAATCCGATCTAACGACGCGAACACGCAAGAAACGAAATTTATACTCGTACTTTTTCCTGAGATATCCATCGTATGAACTATTGTTGCCATCGTTCGATTCTCGCGACGAGACGGTGGGTTTCTTGTATCTAGCCAAGTGAGGGACTCTTTTCAGATAACTCTCCATTGGCGTGATAGGAGCAAACTCGTGTCTATAGTGAGAAAAATATTCACCGCAATTCACCGCGTCAGACAACGTGGTCAAGCTGGTCGTTATCGTTCCTATAGTAGCGTAACTGCCTGACTGATTCGAAAACGAGGTTTTCGAACATCTCGCCGAATTCTCTCGCAAAGACATGTTCACAGGGGAATGTTATGTTTAATATTTTTTTCAATCACCCGTCGTTTGTACATATATATACTTTACGAATTAATCCTTGACGACCGGTTCGTCTATATCGGTTTCCGATACGCTATTGTTCGCTTCGCGAGAGGGAACGGTAGCCGTCTTCGAGGAGCGAAATTTCTTTATAACTGGATTGGTGCGTTGACATATATGATCAATCGCTATGCAACCGCATATGCATTCTCTCTTTTCGACATCGTAATCGCATCTATCGTTACAATCACCGATAACTCTGTTTCTTAAAACTCCAGAACTTTGGTACATAAACCACAGCCCGCATCTGCACGACCGCATCACATGAATGAACTGACAATTATCCGCCCCCTTGGTTTGCCGAGACTTCGGAATATCATAGATGCATTTACGATGTACGAAAGCGAAGGTGCAGTGTTTACAGCTAAATTTCTCTTTTGTAACGCACAGCGAGCGACGTTTCGATTGAACAAAGGGCGCGGTCGCGTTTTCGAGAGCCGAGAATCTGCTTTCTTTTCGTTGTAACTTATCAGTGATTTTCTCTATAACATTTTGCTCGCACGAGTGAACCACGAAAAATTTACAACCGACTTTATCGCACAGCACGATACTCGTCGTACGCGGTAGAATATAACCCTCGATCTCGCTGAAACGTCGTAACGCTAGTTGATTCGACAGTGATCTATTTTGCGCCTTTGTGAAAGAGATTCGTGGCGAACGCGACACCACGGTGGTCTTCCAATCTATATTTTTTTTGTCGACTGGCGACTTTGCGTTAGCCACGTTAACCGAATCGGCACTAGTATCCGCTTTATTCGCGCGTGTATCGCGATCGATCGTCGTTGAGTTCGCGACGACTGTTTTCGAAACAACTCGTTCCGTCGAAACCGGTGATGCGTGATCGCGCGTATTCCGACTCTTCTTCTTCGAATTAATATAACGAATCTCTCGCTCCTCTTCCTCGGTTATCTCATAATTTCTATTTGTAAATTTTGCAATACCGGGTGTATACGACGACGTTGGCGATTCGTATTGCGGTTCAAGTTCCTTCGAAACGGATTTATCCCTATGCGCAATATCAGTATTCGTATCGTTACATTTTCTTACGGTCGTACGTTTAATCGGTTGTATTTTTTTGCCATCATAATTATCGACAAGTTTTCGTCCATTAGCAGCATCTATATTACTTTCGACGTTTGTCTTGTTAGCAACGTCGCGAGAATATATTTTCTCCGACGAGACGATATCGTTAACCTTGTTAACCCCGGCGCTCCTCAACCGTGTCTCCTCTTTGGCGCGACCGCGAACGTTCCTGGCGCTGTCTGCGAGATTTCTCATAGAATTATCACGACCGATATGACGTTCTTCCGCCTCAGTGAAATGTTTTTGCCTCGCGTTACGATACTTATCATTGTCCTTTGTAACGTGCCTTTTGTCGGTAGCCAAAACATTATCACTTGTAATTTTTGCATCCCGTTCCGTCGTTTCCGCCGTCTGACATAGTAACTTTGGAGTTACCGCGAACGCTCGTTTTTGCAACGGGGTTTTCCTTTGGTCCACCGCGTTTTCGATTACGTTTGCAGTCGAGTAAGAAGTTAGCCGCGAATCTGAGCGCTGTTTCCCTACGCGTGTCGAACCGGCAGTCGGAGTAGCTACCGGAATCGTATTCCTTGATAAAGAGCCTTGCTGCGTGATAAATCGATCTCTTGGATCGTGCTTTACGGCTGTATCGCCCTGCCTCGTCGTATAATACGATTTCCGCGTTTTTTTTTTTGCCAGATATCGCGAATATTCATCGTCATCGCTCGGACAATCGTTATTCCCCGTATATCTCACTCGCTTACGATTTGTGTGCAACAAGTCTGAGGAACGTTCGATCACGCGCTCCGAACAAAAACGCGCGTTACGCTCGGATACGGGAGATGCAGAATGCTGTCGATCGGTATCCCCCCAAGTCGATAACACTAAACCTCCACGGTTATCTTCCTCCTCATCGTTGTCAGAACTATTCGACATCGAAGAGGGTGATACAGAACGCTCGCGATTAGGTTCGTTATTTTTGGAAACATTGTGACGCGCGTCGTTACGTATATTCGATTCTATCTGATCTTTACTCTGAAATTTATTGCGCACCGGTTGCGCCGGCGTGACGTTCAACTTGTCGACGATATTACCACTCGTATTGATGCTCGGTGAAGTTTTAACACTCTTTCTCACACCTGAACGGTTGTTACGCGGGTAGCTTTCAGTCGTATTCGGGTTGTCGTCGATGCAAATTAAATTTTTCACTATGTGAGAACTTTGCGCATCGTTATTACCTTCATTCTCGTTGTCGGTATTCTCGTCGCTCGTATTATGGTCGTTGGAATTGTCATCGTCGTTATTCTCGATATTACGGATTTCTTCGTTTTCATCGCTCTTGTCTACAGTTTCCGAATAATATTCCTCCTCTTCGTCGCTAAAGAAAACGGCGTCACGATTTGTGAAATCATTATCATCATTATCATCATCATCCTCTTCATCCTCTTCTTCGTTTAGATTCAAATCATTTGTTAACGGCTTATTAACTCTGTCAATTTTTTTAACAGACTTAACATTTCCGCATCGTATCTTGTCCTTCTGAACCTGCTGTCTCGATGGTGCGGAATTGGTTGATGCCGACGCGGCACTAACGCTCGCGATTGTCGAATTGGCGGTGTTCGTTGAAATTCTTTCCGAAATCTCGCGATTCTCCTCAATGCGTTTAGACGACATTCTGCTGAAAGAGAAAAAGTGTTGTTTTATGTCTCGTAAAATACAGCGAAGAGTTATACGTAAAATTCAACGTACCACCGCTGTTCTCGGGATGATAGGACTTAAAATTTCGAAACGACGAATTCCGCTGATAATTGCGATCACCCGCGTTTCTCCGAGGTATGGTCTTTCGGTCTATGTGATTATAATCACCCTCGTCTCTCCGAAGTATGTTCCTTCGGTCAACGTAGTTACGATCAACGAAACGGCGATAATGGAAAAGTTTTTATAAAATATACAGAATATAGATAACATCAATATTTGTATCTCGATACTCACGAAATCGCGATGAGTTGTTGGTTATTTTTTCTTCGCGATCACGCGAATCTGTCCACCAACCGTTTCGAATAGCGTACTGAGAAAAAAAGTTTCGTATCATTTACAATCGAAGACACGACGCGTACCTCGCGCGGTCGAAAAGTCGAGTGCCGCTCCGATCCGCATCTCGGTCCGGTAATAATGATTCGACAACAAACGCTCGAGAATAGAGGGGATAGCATCGAGAGAGAGAGAAGATCGAGAGCGAGGGAGAGTGTATGGTAGAACAGGCGAAATACCGCTACCGCCACTGCCGAGGGTGGGTGCAGCGTCACAAACACCAACGCAACAGCGTAACATTGTCTACCTCCTCCACCACCATCTCTACCTAGCGTCGTCATTCAGAACTATCCACAATTTTACGTAACAAACGCTCATATCTCTTCGTTCGTATTATTAGCGTACGACGCGTGGGCCAATCTTCAGAATGAAACGTGAGATTTGTCGATGAGATCTCTTCTCCGTCTCTCCATGCGTAACATAGAATTTTATCGCTACATCGAACGTTCAATCCGTTCGCCCGAAGTGTCGGAGTAAGATTCAACGGCGCGCACACACACATTCGACTGCGGAGGGAAATGTGCGCCGACGCGTAGTCTCGAGCGCATACGAGCGAAAGTAAGTTGCGCGGAGCACCCCACGGCGAGGCGATGACTAAATGATTTTTTCGCCACGTTAGTGTCTTATTGTATTTCTTCTTAAATCAAGATACAACGAAAAAGATATGGATTAACATTATGAGACAATATGTCGTTGATGTTGTAACATTATATTAGTCCGATTGACTATACTATTTTTTATTTTCGTGTGACCTGCGCGTGCATTTTTATATGCGAAGGTATAAGAGAAACGAACGAGTATACTTCATTCGCCAATACTTATCATATGCATACGTTTCAACGCATCTGGCCAAGTGTTACACGGATTAATATTCGTGCACTGTTCACATTTCGTATGGGTATACATGAAGCCGCATTGACAAGCGTAAGATTTACTATCTTTCCAATATGATTCCGTAAATCTGTTTCCGTTCCATTCACGTCGCACACACGAGTGGCCAATCAGAAGAGCGCATTCGCAATCGCATATAGTAGAATTGTAAACAAATGTCTCGAAGAGTACGTTATCGTCAATCGTATTACCGTGACACTTGTGTATGACATGAATGTCACAAAATTCACAAATCGTTACTATCGACGATTCTATGCTGGCAGGCGAGTTGACATCGGGAGATCCGTAACATGTATGGTGCATTTGGAAAGTACACCTGTTGCAAAAGAAAGTGCGTAAATATTTTCTACGCGCTCTTATATCGCCAAAGTGAACATTGATATGATCCTCCTCCTCTTCCTCCTCCTCCTGCTCTCCTTCCTCATCCTTCTGTGCGACATTGTCGAACACATTTTCATCAAGATAGTCATCTTCTTCCGCATCAGAACCATCGTGTTCGATACTTAGCTCATCATTGTCACGTAGTTCATTATCAGCGACAACATATTTGCCATCATCTCTCTCGTTGTATTTTCCACCATCCATTCTCGTGAACTGCAGAGGATACAGACGAGAGAACCCGACGAGTTTGTTTTTAAAATTTTTCACATCGGTTTACCGCAACAATGTTCTTTTTTTCTTGATCTTTGCGTTAATTTACAATTTGACTACGAGAGAAACTGAAACAAAAAAAAAATAAGATTCATACGCACCATTCTTTTTCATAAGAATATTCGCGATAATGAATTCTAATGGCGTTGCGAACAATCGTTATCGAGTCGAGATACTTAGAACTTTAAACAGACACTTTTTGCCCCACGTGAGTATCGTGATAGAAGAAACTACCGATATCGTTTACTATCGTATACATCTTACCGTGTTGGGAGTTCGAGTGGACGCGATGTCGAACGACATTTATGAAAAGATTAAATCGCGATGTCTTAAAATATGGCACGTGTACGTAGATGCGCGACAGTATTGTACAATTTTAAATATCATTGACATTGTCCTACAGATGGGAGGACTTGACGATAGACTACGTGCCAGTCATCTGATCACATGTGAGGATTTCGTATTCTCCCTGACCGGTGAAAATTGCCACTTGATCCTGTATTCCTGTTGACCAAACTTTAAGCATGTCGTGCCTTTGTACTCTTTCTTCGTAGAGCGTTCGTCACACTATTTGTATACCTCAAAAACACAAGCGTTCCTTTCCGGTTCTAACATAAATATCGTTTCGAACGACGTTATCCTCGCGATCTCGCGCGGGAATCACTTCTAAATGGACGACGACTTCGTTTGGTTCACTCACGCTTGTCTACTAACGAGGAGTGTGCGTAAATTTAACGATCGTGGCAAAGATGAAATTTGCAGGCAAACCTTTGGCACGAGTCTCACGTTTGTGTTGACCGAGAACACCTTCGTGAAATTGATCGACGAACGTGGCGAGAATGTTCGATGGTACGAGCCAGCCGGGGCTTTGGTCGCGGGTTGGTACGAATTTATACCTTCGTTAACGAGAGAAAAATTAGCGCGAACTCGCGCGAATCTACAGATGTATCATCCACGCTTGTACGACGCCTTACAATACGTGTACGAACCGTGGACCAGACGTACGATTATATCGACGTTACCTCCGGCACCGATGCCCTCCGTCGGGAAGACACTTGACGGATTGCGAGAACGATAACGAGATTACAGCACGAAGTCTATTTACGAGAGCACGATTTCACGAAAATTGGTTTACTCTGCAAACGCGAGTTTCTAGATCTAACCGTACGTTCGTTGAGACTCGACGAACTCGATTTTTATCCAATAGACACTATACAGAGAGAACTCGCATCCTTCGAACTCTCCCTGACGGAACTGGATGAATTCGACGATATCGATATTCCGATGGATTTTGCGATTCACACGGTGTACGAATTGTTACGCGCGAAGTTCACCAAACGAGTCGACGGTGCTAATCCACGGCTCAATTCACTGTTAAAATCGTTCGACAACGTCGACAGAGATTTAAGCGACATAGACGAGAGTGATAAAAATCCTACGAACCATACGGCGGTATTGACTATGTTGAACGACGTGCTGCAGAACTACGCGCTGTTTCGTTACTTCGGCCACTCGATTTTGCAAATTCGACGAAACGTCGCAGGAAATGGGTTCGACGTGAGAGATAATCGTATCGACAGAGATGACGAAAGTATACACGAGAACGAGATGATTGACAAACGAAGTGGCGTGTCATACGCTAACGCTGCCACTTACATTCTTCACAATTGTATATTACGATAGTCGTAACTTCGATGGAGATGCTTATTCGGTCTCTTTACGATCGTATGATACTGCAAAAAATTCCAAACGATGGAATCGTTATGATTCGTTTGCAAAATCACACTCACGATGTAACGATAATGGAAGGACACAATGAAAATATATTGATCGTTTCGGCGAAGACCGAAACGTGCGTCTTCGCGAACGTTCGTGCCGTCATCTTCCGCTTATCGAATTCGGATATCAACGATAGACTGAACGATGCGGATGGTGATCGATTGTACAAACTTATCGTATATTGCGGCGACGCGGTTGTTAATTCGGTTCGACTTACGTTTCATAGACATTTCGATTTCATCGTTCAATGTTACGCGAACGATTGGATAACGCTTTAGGAAGATAGTGACGATGTTCATCGAGATGAACATTCGTTTATCTTCGATATGAGCGAATCGATGGATTTAGCGTGTGAACAGGCCTGCGATTCGTTCCGTTGCTCGAGAGAAATGCTTGTTAAGAAGATTAACGAATGGATTTCTCGTCTTGACGAGGCTAATAGAATTATAGCGATGATAACTTTATACTCTAACAACAAAGACGAGTGTCGTTCTCGCGATTTGGCGAGAGAGAATCGAATTGCAAGTTCCTATGCATATAGCGGAAGCGCTGTCGATCTGAGCGGAGTATGGGCGAAGAATCGGTGGTAATTTAGATTTTGATGAAATTATAACGCGTCATAAAATCTCACTGCGAAGATGCAGGAGTGCGCGAGGAATGGTCAGGGCCGTTTGCACGGTCACGCTAGCGTTGGCAACGAGATTTTAAATACGTCAAAAAATAAAGTCCCACACGAACCGTCGCATATTCTCGATATTTCAACAAAGATTCGATCAGTTCTATTTTTTAACACGTATATGGAATATCGTTTATTCATTACGGATCGTTGAAACGAATTTTTCTCACCAACGAAGTGGTACATCGCGCGAAAAAAATATTCCAAAAGCCCGTCTGATTCGCCAACGAATGAAGGTACTTTGATTTAACGTA
>QKQZ01050289.1:0-13688 GCA_003595255.1 Solenopsis fugax
ATATATATATATATATATAGAGAGAGAGAGAGAGAGAGAGAGAGAGAGAGAGAGAGAGAGAGAAAGAGAGTTTATTTGATGGAAGTAATCTGCAATACTACTAACAAGAAGAAAAGGATACAATAAGCACCACCACCCTCTACAGCTCCATTAGTCGATATAGCACAGACAGACGCGACTGTGAATAATAAAATACCATATGCTATAATAAACTGAATTAGAGTCACAAATAATCCTGCATTACCCACAATGTATCCTGTAAAAATGAATAGCTAATATAATTAACAGCTAATTTGGATATTTGAAATTTTTATAAATTACCACTTACCCATTCGTATAAAAACTAAGGCACTGAACATAGACAGTGTAACTGGACTGAATACACCAGCAAAAGTTCCCAATGTACGAGTGATATCCACACCAAGAGTACCAAACTCGACATAGCCATCTCCCTCGGAGTGTGGCGTCCTTCCAATCTTAAAAATATTACTTAGTCGTTGAAGCATACTCCTGCCATTGATCAAAGGAGCTTTTTCACTCGTAATCCTGATATGCACAGGTTCTGTGTTTGTGGAGCCAACTTCCGAAGCAATCATTTTAAAATCTCTGGATAAAAAATTTAAATATTACACAAGTGATAATTTAAAACTGCATAAAAGATCGTTTTTCAAGTATGTAGAAAATTTACACGTTGCAATCCTTATCAACAACACAACAGTAAACTGTATATAAAGAGGCGTTGCATATTCGGAGTAAATGGAGTTAAAGTCACACTCAAATGATTATAAGATACACTTACGGAAAAAGTTGGAGTAAGCTTTCGAAACGATATCATTCACCAATATACTACACTTGTGCGTATAAGAAAATATAAAAGAATATATATCCGACACTTAGTCATACGATAATGATGTCACACATTGAACGCCAACACTGTAATGTCAATTTCGCACCTTTAGGTTAACATACTTGCTTTACATTTGGCATCACGTATGTTTTGTGTCTGAAGTTGAGAATTTCTGGGTTAAGATACATAAATATGATTAATTCGATACGAAAGCAATTAATTTCAGACCAATTCAGACGTGAGAAGACTGAGAAGGTATATATGACGTGCGTTGTGTGGTACGTGTATATATACACACACTAATACACACATGACACATCACTACATCAGTGATTCCTTTCACCATTGATAAGTAATTTTTTGAGATGCACGACCTATTATATATATCGAACGTAAAATCAGGCTGACAAAATAAAATAGTAAGTAAATTGTCATGGAGAAATTCCCTATAGCACGAAACTATGGTCGCTACGGTCACATTTTTTATACAAAAATGTTCCGCTAGAGGGTGCAACATTATTATTAAAGAAAATTATAGTGTAACCTTATCTATTTAACTAAATATTTTCGTTAGATCTGTATGATGTTATTCAAACCGTTATACGTTTTGGAATGTTTATCAAAATCTGACTATTGTTATTTAATCGTTCATTGTGTACATATACAGGATGGAGAGTAATAAGTTGGAATTGTCTGGTTTGGGATTAACAATTGCGGTAACAACTGCGGTAACAACTGCGTCCTTCAATCGCTTTGCGTACTTCTGATGACACGATGAAGCAAACATGAAGGGAGGAACTTTAATGAACTTTATGAACAGTAAGTAAATTTATGTAATTAAATTTTTTTCTTAATTTTTATTCGTTCATTAAACAAAAAATAAAGAACGCATACACATATACACATCGCACTCGTATATATACATGCATGTACATATATTTTTTAAGAATTATATTTTTGTTACATGCAATTATTATACTTTAGTTAGTTGAATTTTGACTTTGTATTATATGAACTATTATATACTTAAGAAATTCTATATTTTTGGTTTCCGCTTCTTTATATTTTGTTAATTGAACTATTTATAAATAATTGTTGCAATCGATCATAATTCGTTATAATCGAAATAATTCCAATCTTCGCCATGTTCCTCATCTTCATCCTTTCGCTTGACAAAAAAATCTTTGTCTTCAATTTTCTGTAATACAAAGCAAATATTTTTTTTCAAATGAAAATCAAGTATAATTTAACAACATTGATAAAAAGATACAAGATATTTCCGTACTTTCAATTCTAATTTTTCCTTGCTGATTGGAAGCTTCATCTCATATTCTTTTTGCTGTATAGCTCGTTCCTCACAAATCTAAAATTTATCTCTCACTTTCTCTCATATAATACATATATATTTTATATATATATATATAAAATATATATTGAAACAATCTTTTTATGTACTTATGAATAATAGATTCCATATATGTAATTTTATATCTTTTGCTGATATAATATTACAACGAAAGATTGTTGTATTCTAAAATTAACTGACTTTATAATGAAGGAGCCAGTGGCCTAGATACTCGATAGGATCGACTGGTTTCTTCGCCACAATTTCACAAAGAGCTTGAATCAAAGGTTTGCTCAAGACTTCCTTTAGATAGATGCTATTCGGTGACAATTGGGCGCCACCATTAGACGATGAACTGCCAGACGTAGAATTAACAGATTCACTGCTTCTATTTATTTTAAATTTTGCTAGCCATAAATCTTGCAAATTGGTGTCATCGTCACTTAAATTTCGAGTCTTTAAAAGCCTGAGAAAGTAAAGAAAATGAAAGTATAAATAATGTCAATTTCTTCGTACATTTTATCGTATATTTTTAATAATTTTATACACATTTTTATCACCTATTTTATATTTTATTAATCTAACGTACGACGCGATAAAATTTATTTTACAACATTTTGATTATAAACTGCAATTCTGATTATTATGAAAAAAATATCTACAATTTATTTATTCAAATATTTCAAATTCTAACCTGATGTGTTCATCCGTAAGATCGGTATTAATTAATGTTTTAACTAGATTTTTACTCGAGACTTTTTCATGTAAAAATGTCACGACTGTTTCATCTATTTCCTCTCTGCTAGTTTCTTTTACGTCTTTAATCACTTGTATATTGTCTTCTATTGAGCTCTCTTTTACTTGATCCTCCTGCTTATTTATTATGTCTTCTTGCTGCTTCTCCAAAACTGTATTATCGTTAATTTCTTGCATTTCTAATACTTTTATAATAATTTCTTCTACAACATTCTCAAGTTTAAAGATAATATTTTGAAGCTAAATTCTCGCACTATTTCGTAACTCTCTAGCCAAAATGTAGTATATGAGATTGTAGAACACAGTTATGAACACAGAAATGAAGACTAGGGAAAAAAAAATTTCTTCTTACTTCAAGTCTTCAAAGAGATGAAGTTTTCTGCGAGTCACGCAAAATTCATCTTCGTCTTTAATCAAGATTTTCTTGCGCTCTCACTTGCGCGACGCAAAAATAAGAAAAATAGCGTGGGTTAACGCGGCCGAGGCCTTCATCGCGTTTAACAAACGGATGGATCTTCCTGCATTTAAATTTGCATAGTTACACTGAGCCATTTACCATGTATGTATATATACACATGTCAATGAAGTCACGTATTCGCGCATCGAGAAGGGTCTCTCTCGATTTCTGACCGTTGTTACATAAGAATTAGTGCAATGCGTTTTCGCACAGTCTTAATAATTTATGTATATATACATATACATATACACTCCTTAGATTTATGCATTTTTGTGCAACGTACGGCTTGCTGCCACTTTGCAAAAATATGACAAACATTTCTCATTTAGACAAATGTTGCTAATCGAATCAGTTTTAGAATTAACAATTCCATTGTCGCATACCATTACGCGATCACGATTCATTTCTAACGCTGTTGATTTATCGCGCGCGCGCGAACACTTGAGAATAATCAAGAAAAATGGGTCATTTAGGATGCTCTGTTAAAATGTATCGTAAATTTGCTTCATATTTTTGTGAAAAGTACGCGTATAGAAAAGAAATCGTATTTCTCAAATCGCGCGCGCGATAAATCTTATACTTATCTGTAACAAAAGAAAAATGGTGATTTATAAAACATTTATAGAATAAAGAATAAATAGTTACTTTACCGATTAATATTAGCTTTGCAGCGTAGAAAAACATTTTATAATGTAACGAAAATTAGTGTTTCATAAAATATTCATTAAAAATGTAATATAACTTTTTTTCTCTTCACTTATCGTCAAGGTCAGCTTAGTAGGTCAATCATCAAAGGTGAAAAATCAGATGAAAGATAAAAAGATAAAAGATCCTTTGCGATAAACTTTTCGTATCATCGGGATTATCTCATAATTATTTTCAATAGCGAGTTTCATTGCGCCGCTGCTCTTGAAAGCCAACTCATCCATTATACTCGCGTACAATGCTCGAATTATAGGTATAATAAAGTCTAATGATTTCAAAAGATTCACGGATCCATCTCAAGGCGCTGATATGCAACGTTTATTTATTAATTTATTAATTTTGTAAATTTTTTTTAACTCACTTTATACTATCGTACATAAAAAAGGACTTTTTTAGGTAATTTTCTCAAATGTTCTTTTTCTCAAATTTTTGTTAATTATAACAGATTTAGATGCGAAATATTACGCGAATATTACGAACAAACTGAATAAAGTTGCACGATAAGCATTGCTATCTTATCAGTATGGCGATGTAATCAGTACAGAAGTGAATCAAGATATAGTACGGGATAAATCGTTTGCATCTGACAATGAGTTTCTCGCATCTGAAATGAATTAAGCGTCATGAAGTTAAGAGGTAATTGAGATTATTTCTTTAAAAAAAAAAAAGTATTTGTTGTTAATCGTAAATTTGTAAAATATACTGATGATCAATGATGCGTTTCCATCCGTGAAGAAACATACATACCACGTACGCGTTACTTGTGTGTAGCGTTTCGTCTTCCATCTTCGCGACAACGCGACATTGCAGCGTTGTCATCGATCGAAATACACACTCGATGGATATGCAGATATCGCATTTATTGAGATCACTGCCTTATTTTGCAATGCCATGCGATAACCGTGACATGAAGAGAATATCGAATAAAAAAAGATTAAATTCTCGATGTAGCGTCTGCAATTCCGCATTTCTATATGTTATTGATTCGGCATACGAACGCGCGTTACATCATCACGGATAAAATAGCATTGCGATCATAAGTTCGCGTTATCGTAGACATTTTTGTTAAACGTATGTTTACTTGACAAAAACATTGTCTAATAAAATTTTAGAATTGTGTTTAGAGAGATTGGATGTATACAAAATGAGAAATTTAAAACATTTTGACTATTTTATCATATGAGATTTAGATTTAATTTGCTACAACTTTTAAGCCTTTTGATATTAAATATGATCGTGTGTACTTTTACTTACAAGCTGTGTCTTTTCTTGTGCAACTTTCCAAGCCAGTTCCACTGACGCCTGACACCTACCTACGCGATAAACATGCATCTTGCACCTAGAAATGCACGAGCTTGCATTCAGTTAGCATTAGTCAGCGTTGGTAACATTGCGATTTAGTAAACGAATATTTGATGGAAAATAGATATGTTACAAATTGTAATTATATTTTATTTATAATCATACACATTTTTTATTTGTCAAACATTTTTTCCAGGAATCTAATAATTTCTTAAAAATTTACAAATGAAATAATTTCACTCATATAACGTGATATTTTCGTAATTTGTTTATAATTTTTTATTTATTCTATTTATTCTATTTATTGATTAAAATTGCATAAAGTATGTAGTATGACTAAACATCAATTTCACTTTAATTAGCACAAAATTAACGTAAATGTTTAATGATCTTAATCTTACAGCCTTTTAGAGATATAAATTTAAACGCGGTTATTAAAAAGGCTTTTGGTTTGAATTTTTCGCGCCAAATACGTTCGACCAATCTGATCTCAGCGTTGAACGCGCGGCGCGAAATTCACGTGTACGCGAAAATAATCGAAGGTTCACGATAGTGGCCGAAGGTGAAGGGGCGAAAACGGCGCAAAGCGCAAACGACCGCACCGCTGACCGCAGTTGGCCACAGTTGGCCGGCGTGGCTCGTAGAGATAGGTGGGTGATTTATGTTATTCGTTTGTTCGTTTA
Organism: Solenopsis fugax; assembly: GCA_003595255.1. Lineage (NCBI taxonomy): Eukaryota > Metazoa > Arthropoda > Insecta > Hymenoptera > Formicidae > Solenopsis > Solenopsis fugax. The sequence goes on from QKQZ01050289.1 coordinate 6,096, forward strand.
TACTTTCGCACGTTGCATCTCGATTTACATCCTCGTGTGTTTGCCATTTAATCGTGATCAGTTGCTTAAGAGTGTCTGGTGCTTCGTTAAAATCGCATGTTACAAGAAAAGAAAAAAGAAAAAAAAAAAAAAATCCGAATAATCTGACACGTCGGTGCGATCCGTGCGATCCGTGCGATCACATACACTTACGTAAGTATAATGACTTGGACAGGTCTCTTTAAGTCTCTGCTTGCGGATATCGCTCGCGCGAGTACCGTATGTCGAAATGCAAATTTCCACCGTTTTGCTCGTAGCCGCTTTTCGATGCGATAAATCTTCGCCGTCGCGTTGACCGCGGCGTCTTGTAGACTGCAGTTGCAAAATGTAACTTGCGCGCACTCGGTAATGAAAGTCCGGTATATATATATATATAAGTTTCAACGAGTTTTTTAGTAGAATAGATAAATTATCGTTGATGTTTAAAGTTGCCTTGGAGAATCAAATACACGAGAATCAAATATATAATATCCGAGACTGGGTGTGGGTGTGGGCTAATATATTATTATAATTCACGTTTTGCGATAACACGCGTCAAGTCGTTCGCAACTTGCGATGTATAATCGTTGCAAGTCACTACGTTATCGTCATACCTAAAAATTGCCAATGAGATAATACGGCGTAAACTCGACACAAGCGAATCGCACACCGCGTTTACCTTTCGTTTGGTAACTACCAAATCAATTCGCAATGTATAATACGTAAATAGTACGTATTCTCGTCAAACGCGCCGCGAATCCTCAAAGTCCGTCTCGTTTGTAATAAAGTTATTAACGATCAATATCCCGCGAATATAGTTGCTCACGCGATGCGGAATCTATCAAGAGTGAAATTTCCGAATATTTTCCCGATCGCCCGACGACCCGTGCATCCCGAGATTGCAATGCGGCTCGCAATGAGATTCTATTTTCGGACTTGGGAATAATCGGAATCGGCTCCCCGCCCTCCCCGCCCTCCCCGGCGCAGCGATTCAGCGATTCGAACGATCGTTAATGAAGCTGATTGCCTTTCTGGAATTTTTAAGAACCGGCAATTGTATACGCTACTNAATTTTTAAGAACCGGCAATTGTATACGCTACTTAATTGCATTCGATCGAAAGTTGCATCGATCGCGCTGGCGAATTTTACAGCTTAGAAATCTGTGGCGAGTTACACTAATCGATGGTTGCTTAACGATGGCTTAGCACGAAATGCATATCAATGTTGTATACATCCGCGATAAAGAAATGTTAATAGCTTCTATCTGACATATTTCAATTCTATTGCAACTTGTAGAGAAATAGAAATTTTACTCCAGAAAAAAAAAAGAAAGAGTGAGAGAGGAAAATAAAATCTTGAGAGTCTTACTGACCTTCTCAGAGATTACACTATCTAACGTTACAAATAAAAAGGTGTATTTTAAAACGACGATATCAATACGTATTTGAGATATAAAAAAAAAAGAAATACACGTCAATTTCGCAGTTCATAGAAACTATAGCTAAATCGATTTTTCCTCGAGAAAGTATTCTGATCGTGTCGTGCCTTTACCTTTATCGTCTACTTTGCAAACTAGTTCCACGAGTTATCATAAATGAGATTCAGAACGTAGTTTCAGTTTTTTTTTTTCTTTTTTTCTTTTTTGCACGCATTAATGATGGTCAATGTTTTTATTGTAATGAAAAAAATGAAAGAAATCTGAAAGACGAGAATGAAACCGTAATGTTCTGGAGAAGAGCAGTCGAGGCGGTCGTATGATATAATTCCCCGTTAAATTTCCCAAGATCCAAAAATATCATTGGTGAAATAGACCGGCCGCGATTCTGGGTCGGAGCCAAGAAAATCGCTGTGTTTTCATGCGTTGCCCGAGGCGCGATTATCACTTTTCCCACTTTTAAATAAAAACTTTCCAAGTTTTCTCAGTTCTTTGGACTTTGCTTCGTGCTGAATCGACGTGTATACTCGTGCTCAGCGTTCAATCGTTTGCATTTCAATCGTATTGCATCTTTATTACATACTTTCATCAAACTTTTCTTATTCGAACGTATCGTATTACATGAAATAGTTATATGAAAAGCAACTTTTGAGAATCGGAAAAAATGAGAAAACGACGAGACGATCAAGTGATAAATTTATTTATCGCCGAATCTACGTGACACTTTTAATCTTAACACGTTGACGACGGCGACGCTTCTGGTAAACCGATGAAAATGAGATAAGTTGCATTGTCGTCCACGCGAGTTCAGTTGCACGGTGCGATGAGTCATCGGCCAGACTTAGATCGTGTATCAATTATATACAGCTGGTAATTAAACGGAACGTCGATCGTAATCATTGATTCCGTTGCAGCCTAAAAACGACGCGGCGACGGTTTGCTGCCAAATTTAATAGAAAATCCAGCATTTTGTTATGGCTATTTATTTTGTTATGGTTATCCGGTTCTGAGTCTGTGTAGTCTGTGTCAAACAGACAGGTAGAGAGATACTTGTTTCTGCAGTTTTATCGAAATCAACGATCGATCCTGCGTCATCGCATGCTCCGATTAAATAAAGTTCGAGGGCACTTGCTTGTAGCATTAGCGAAATGCTTCTCTTCAACAGCGAGAGATTAGATTAAATCCTCTTTACGCAATCAAATTTGCCGAGTGGGAAATCTTGAAAATAATTTTGCTCGTCCTGAATTTTAAAAAAAAAAAAAGTTATATTTCCGATTGAAGATGCTGGAAAAACTCAAGCTCCAAAACGTATAGATAAATTACGATCGGAACGTATTTGGAGCAAATAACATACAAAGGAAAACTTATTGTATATTTTTCACGAAAGAAGCTCATTTTCTTAAGTCCAAGTATATTTAGTACCTTAATAGGATGTATGTACGTTGCGTTAGCGACATGCTCCAGTCGTTTTTCACAGATGTGTACTATGTTGCGTTGTAGAACGGTGAGTACATATATATCTACTGTAAGCAACGGGAAAACGACGTGTGTTAACTCAATATACAAGATCTTTTTTTTTTCCAACGCTCACGTGCTACAACGAATTGCGAAACTTGTGCATCATACAGTTACATCATCGTAATCAGCGATTAATCGATTGCGCTTGACGTCCAATAATCTGTGTACAAATATATGGAGATATCCTATAATAGACGTATCTTTCATCCGATCTTTTCTACCGATCAATTTAAAGTTGAGTTTACCATAATGAAAAGTTGGAATCGAAAAAAATCAACAGTTTTTGAGTTAGAATTAATCGAAAATGAAAGGTTTCTTGCAAACTAAATTTTAATAGTGCAAACAGATAACAAAGCTCTCTCTCTCTCTATTTTTTATTAAATTTTAAACGATTTCTACTTTAATAGATTTACGGATAAAATATAGGGATTAATTACAGAGAAGATATTCGTTTTTGTAATATACGGCGCATAACATAATGACCTTCCTCGATACTGTTGCTAGGGAAGCGTCAATTCCAAATTCCAAATTAGTCAAAGAATCCAAAGGTGAAAGGTCTGGGACATCCTGTATAGCTGACTCGCGTCAGACTGTCATACGAGACGATCCTGATCGCTCGTGAATAATCGCGTGCCTTATAATAAAAGTTCACTTGGGTTAATGTATTCTAACAATAAAACAATCGCAAGATTCGTACGTTCAATCGAGTGCTTTTTTATAATGCGATTTGTCATCGGTCAATGTTAAGTTTTTTATGAAAAGGACTAGAAAAATATTACTTTGATGTTAAAAAAGAAATAAGCGTAAGATTGAGTCATTTTTTGTTTTCTACTATTTCGCACATAAAAATGCATATATGTATTTTTTTTATTTACTTGCACTCTCTTTCCGTATATTACTAAAGACTTGCATCGCGCGAATAATCATGTGCGAACTTTATACGACAAGTATATTAGCATAACTTGGAGCACGTTTTACATTTTGTCGTGCGTTTATCATTCTAATAGAATGTACGAATCGCATTGAAAACTTACGCACGATCAAACGTTTTCGAATCGCGAGGCAGTGCACGAATTGAACAAAACGGAGCGCGAGCGCGGTGAACTAATTGAGCTAATTACATTTGTTAGACACTATTTGTACGTGCCGATTCATGCGATGCATTTTAGTGCGTACATATTCGTTCGTCTTCCTCGCGGCACAAAGATCTCCGAAGCATTAAATTCTTTATTGCGCTTAAAAAAATCTTTGAGTGTGCTCGAACAAATTAAAATTTACAACTGTAAAAATCCGTAATTTATGAATTAATGCTAATATTAGTTGGAAAGTTATTAAAAGAAATAACACACATCACTTTGCTCGTTGCTTGTATCAACGTTGTTGTTGTTGAAAATACGAGTCGAAGAAAAATTTGATTTATCAATGATACATAATTTTCAAATATTGCAATTGTATATGTGCTCACACGTAAATTTTTTTTAAAGGTAAATTATAATCTATCGCGCAAACGATTGCAGCGAAAGAGACGCAGTTTGCTGCAGGCAGCAATATTATGCAAACGACATACATAAAGTTGCGCATTGTAATCCAGCAGACGATTAGAAGATGTCTTGTTAACCGGGTTAGCGTGACGTGAGAGTGTTTACAGCTTTTTATTGTCATCGGGTTAGCAAATTAATCCATTGTCAACTCTCGGCAGTATCAGCTGTTGATCGGTTCTATTTGATCGGGTCATTCAATTTGAACCGAGCAATTGTCATAAGGATGAACGCATAAGATACACGCACGCATCCAGCAATTATATCGCTCCAAATTGCTTCCAGCTTCTCTCTCGTCCATCATCTAGCACCGATCGACTATAGACTATAGTGCAGCAACATAATAATTAATCGCGAACGTCTTGACAATCGTCTTATCGTTCTCGTGTGATTTCTGAATCTAAGAAATTTTATTATTTTTATCTCAATTACTTTTAATCACTTATTTGTTTCAAGTACAATTTTACTGCAAGTACATTTTTACTGCGTTCCGTTTTAAATACTTTTTTTATACGTCTCTCTCTCTGTTTTCCGAACAATCTCGTTGCACGCCGATAGGTATATAGGAAGATTTTTACACAAATTTTTAATACAGATTATTTTCATGAAATTAGCTTGCAGGAACGTGGACAAGAGCTATGACGAGAAATCGATAACCTGTCATACATGAAGCGCGTCTTTACGACATTTCGCTTTATATCTTTCTCGACGAGACGACGACGATCGAAATTTGTGACGGGTGAATCATGTCGTCGTCGTCGTCGAGGCCCAGACGACCTAGCGTATCGATCTATGATTATCCGGAACATCTGAATCCGTTCAACGATGACACGACAAATTCTCAACCACAAATGCATCACGAGGGTAAATCGTCGTCGAAAGACTCCAAACACAAGTTCTGGACGTTTGGCAGAAGCCAAAAGAAAAGATCGAACAGCTTCTCGATCAAATCGACTTGGTGAGTAAACCTATTTTTAAACAAGTATCTTTAGCATTTTCTTTGTGGCGACTGATATATATATATATATATATATATCACTCACACACACACACACACACACACACACACACACACACACACACACACCTATACTGACTTTATATACACTAATAAAATATAGGTGATAGGATAGCGTCAAGTTTTTGTTCATAACTTTTACAAAAGTTTTACGGTGAAAAATGAAAAACAACGCATGCGAGCTTTGTAGTATTCAAATATTACGAAAGCATTACAATAGTACGCCGCGCTTTCTTAAAACTTATCTATTTTGAAAGTTCCCTACAAATTGTTTCGTATCTTTCAAAGATACAAAACAATTAACTACCGGTAATATTACACTCACAATTACAGGGTACGAAAGTTATGCTACATTTTTTCAAGTATGTGTACTCCCGCATTATTCACGTGATTAAAAAAAATACTTTCATCAAAATTATATCAAGTTCTGGTCTGATTAGCAATCGGAATAACCAAACTAATCAGAGCTGAGCGAAGAAACCGAAGAATCCGCGCCGCGAGCATCGTCATCGAATCGAAAGTTGAATTAACACGCGTCGCGCGAGTACCTACAATAACGAATATATACAAGTGCGCTTTAAATTATCGACCGTGATCGTCGGCAAAGTGGAAGTGATATTAAGCGGAATGAGGATGAATATAATCGACGCTTTTAACTGCGAACGTGCATAGGAAGGCTTTGCCATTCACGCGTCGCATTTTAAGAGATTCGCTTTTTTTCGCCTTTTTTAATTTTTGCGCAAGACCATTACCTAGTCACCTAGTCAATTTAAATATACGCGCGTATTCTCGCCGCGACATTCAATTCGAGTATACTTGTAACGATGGATAAAATAAGAATGCATTTATGAAAGAGAGAGATATCACATCGCGGGTAACTCGATATTTCTTGAAAACTTTCATAATTATTTTTAAATTTGCAATTTTAAATTTAACCCCATAATTTAATTTCGACTTGGATCCTTAATCGATGTAATCAGTAAAAATTTACAGGATGTTAATGGTGACGTAGTACGTTATACATTTTCTAACATATGTCTCAAATATGTCAAATGATGAGCCACGCACAATCTCGTCACCTTCGCGTGTGTGTAAACGTCGTATAGATCCGTTAAGACAACGCAAAACGCGCAACATGATTATTACCGTCGCCTATTGCGGAATTAGAGCGTTCCTAAATGAATACCTAATATAATCTTATTTTAATTTCATTATTAGCGTCATTATAATTTTAGAGTAAAATGTAATTTTAGTGTGTACAATTTTAATTGCATACTAAATTAAACACCATCTACTTTTTCCTTGTAATTCAATAACATAGCTATAGGTATTATAATAAGATATTTCAATTTCAAACTTTATGTTTAGGAATGGATTGTTCGGAAAGCGCAAAGAAACTCCAGAATCGAGGGAAAAAAAGTCAACGATTACAACAGGTTCCAATTCACATTAATTGCACTCTCAACTCTTAAGGCGCATCAAATTATAAGATAAAAATATTTAAATTAATTAATGTGTTAGAAAGAGTATGATTTCAATAATGAATGAAGAGTTTATTTTCCAAACTGTTTTAAGTCCACGTTCTTAGAAAACGATTTAAGCCATATAGAATGCCAGTATTTATATGTAATCAACGATATGTGTGTGTGTGTGTGTGTGTGTATTTTAATGATATATATTTTATAAAATATAATGTAAAATGTAACTTATCATGTACCCCAGTCTCAACTACGTACAAAAGAGAGCCTTATGACAGACCGATTGCACCTCCACGATTGTCTAAGGATCAACAGGAATTTGATGAAGCCTTGGGCACTTTGACAAGAAGAAGAAAGTACACTTATGACAATAATACCTCGAGGTATAGCTCGAATTTAACGGTAAATGGAGATCCTGCTAGGATTTACGATGGAAATCCTCAAAATACCACAACGTCTATCATGAGCGTCGATCTCACTCCGAAACCACCAGCCAGACGGTAAACTTCGCAGAATTATAAACATAACCGAAATTAAAAAAATATATAGCTACATATGTATATATATATATATATATATATATATAT
>QKQZ01050290.1:0-12623 GCA_003595255.1 Solenopsis fugax
TTATATTTTATATATTTTATATATTTCCAACTTAATAGTATTCATCTACGTTAAAATATTGAAAAGTATCTCGTAAAAACTGCACGATCGATTGATTGGCCGTCCTCGTTAATAGAGCCTCCACAGCCGACGAAGAAGTGTCCGCGACGAAACGGTTTCTTCGCGCATCCCGACCCGACAGTGTGCAACGTCTTCTACAATTGCATCGACGGCGAAGCGATCGAGATTACCTGCACCACCGGGCTGCACTTCGATGAGTACAGCGGAACCTGCGTGTGGCCGGATAGCGCGGGTCGCGAGGTGAGGAAAAAGATTGCTCTGCTTTCTTCGTCGGTTACGACACGAGTTTAGCAACGAAGTTAATTGATGTTCTTAAAAATTCTGGGAACGAAATCTTAACTTTTACGATGTACACATAAGTCGTATCTCGCGTAATCCTAATATAATAGAGCTGCCTCGACGGAGAGGTTTAGAGGAATCCATTCGGAATTGTAACAAAAGCTACAAATCTACAAACTTCCCCGAAGTTAAATCTTTAATTGAGAGAAAGTACGCAACTTCTAATACACCCCACAGCGCGAGCACACTTTCTCCCAATTACAATTAGAGATATCGTCGGATAGGTCTGAGATATTTCCTTGCAATTAGCGGAATTTAACGATGCAATTCTGTTAGCATTTGAACTTAGGAGTCTTTTACAAATAGCGTTCAACAAATAGGAACGATAATAATCCTAATCTTCGTCTACTATAACAGTATGTACCTCTTCAATCAAATCTTATTACCACGCTTAATTGAGAACAATTTCTGTTACGAAAATAACATATAAAATAACACTAGAGATTAGAAATTGAAAGCTTTAAAAAACGAGAAAATGAGAATTACATTTAATATTAAGAATATTTTTTTAGACATTGAGAGTGTCTTATCTAGAAAGATTAACTACAAATTCACCGAGAAATTGTTAAATCGACCTAAAAAGAGTTGATCGATGCAACGACACGATAATATAGAAATATGTTGCACGATGCAGGGCTGCGGGGTCATGGGCAAGAAGCTGCAGGACGGTTTCGAGTGCCCAACTGAGAGCCAGGTCGACAGCAGGGGCATGCTAATCGACCATCCCAAATTTGCGCATCCCGAAGACTGTCAGAAGTTCTACGTATGCTTGAACGGTGTGACGCCGCGTGAGCAAGGCTGCAGCGATGGCACCGTCTATAACGAGGAACAGCAGAGGTGCGACGCACCTGAGAACGTCCCCGGATGGTACGAGCCGTTTGTCATATTATTATCTATCATTACATTTCTATATTAACGATCTAGCAATTAATATGATCATCAAAAGTAAATATATTGAAATCGTCCGAATATATTCCATATAAGCACATATATAATTGGTAATGTTCTCTCTGAACAAGCTATAATATAAATGTTTAAGTAAAATTAAAAAACAATGCTTAAATATTACAATGCTTAAATATTAGAATTATTTAACCACATACATGTAGCTATGAACTTTTGAACTCAACCCAATGTTAAATAAGAAAACTTTAATAAGCTCATCTGGTTAATGAGTTTTTTTTCAATTTAATTAATTTTCGATTGTAATTTTTAAGATTTAATTTCCACTCCTTGCTATTCGTGTAACGAAATTGTATAGATTATTGTGTCTTTTTTATATTATTGTTGGGTTTTTATCTTTTATATTTCGAGTTAATTAAATTACCGGTTGTAGTATAATGGTCCATTTAATAGTTCGAGGAGATTAACAACTGTCGTTTACCTTGCAGCGAGGACTGGTACAAGGACGACGACAAGAAGCCGTAAGGAAGTCGTCTACGCTCATCTGTCCCGCATCGGGACGCCGCACATTCACTTTAATCACGTGTCACCCCCCTTCGCCCAGAGTGTAACTCCATGTGTGTGTTTAGCCATTTGAATGTCTTGGAATACATTTTATTTTTACTTTATTAGTGTTTGATCAGTCAAACGAAACCTGATTTCCTTTCCCCAGTTTTCCATTTAATTAAAACGCGCCACAAATTAGAATTCAGATTATGTTTTCTCTAAATCATCCAATTTAATTTAATTATTTACGTAATGAATAAAATCAATAATTGATAAATTTGACTTAGTTCATATAATTAACGCAAGAAACACGTGACCATAAATTATAAATAAATTATAAATTTCTTTGCGAAAATATTTAAAAATTTATTGCTAATAATATTATTTATTTCAGCTTTCAGCTATTAAACATAAATATATATAGATATTCTGAAATTAAAAATATTTCTTTTGCTTTAATTTTTAAGTTTTAAGCAAAACTCAATATGTCATATTGTATCAAGTAAAAAAAGAAAAGGAAAGAAAGATTATTAAAATTAATTAATTGGTGCATAACATTTTACTGATAAAATAATATTTCTCAAAAGAACTTAATGGTGACTCACACGCCGATCAATTCTCGAAACGATATTCACGGAACGTGCAAAAGGCCTTGAATCATTCTCGTTACGGGATCAGTTGACTATCACTTTCTCTCAAAGTGCTCTCTTATTTCTCGTTCTGCGATTCACTTTCTCTCTCTCTTTCTTTCATTCTCTTTCTCACATTGCATCGATTATCAGATATAAACGAAAAATGTACTCATTCCATTTTCTCACATATATATCAATGAGAAAGTATAAAAACAGGATTACACTAAACGAGGGTGGAAGAAAAACCGAGAAAATAATTAATCTAGATTCAAAATATGTAAAATAAGTTAAAAATTCACAAAAAGAAAGAGAAAAAGATATTAGAAATAAATTGTCACAATTCTAAACGCTTCAATAAAAAGCGTCACAAAGAAAACAACAATTTTACATTCATAACTCATTGAATTAAAAGAATGCCGTTACTCTTTCTCGGCGAAAGATCAATTTATTTCTCTCTCGCGTGGCAGGTAAGTTGGCGCAGTAAGTTATTATGCACGGTATTCTTCCATTTAACTTTCCAATTCACGAACGTTCGTCGCAAATGCTACTTGCTGAACACTTTTTGAAGATTAAATCTACTCGTTAAATAAACATTAAATTCTATACTTTACAACTTAACGTTTAATTACTGCAATACTTTTGTCACTTGTAACAAATATGATATATATTAATACTATTACAGAGTCAACATTTTAAAAAATCTCATTTATAAGTATGTATTTTAATTAGTCTTAATTTCTCTCGTTTGGACGAAAATTATTAATTAGTGTATGCAATTGATACATTCATTTAAATAAATAGATGATGTACTAATACTATTACAAAGTCAACGTTAAAAAAATCTCTCATTTATAAGTAGGTATTTCAATTGTTTTTAAATTCATGAGAGCGTATTTCTCTCGTTTGGACGAAAATTATTAATTAGTGTATGCGATTGATACATTAATTTAAATAAATAGATAATTGCAGTTTCCACTTTTACAAGATCATTATTATACTTTTTTTTCTCCACAACGATGCACAATGTAGATAGTTTTAGATAATTAATTGACGCTTAATTGCTCTATTAACTTAAATAAACAAATAGATAATTGTTTCTCGCCGAACCCACGAAACAATTTCTCTCGTTCCGCTTTCAAAAATATCTCGGTTTACGGACTTGAGATAAACGTAATACGGCAACCGCGTATGGAATGCGGGTGAGGGATGCAAATCGCGAAACGGTAGCACAACAGCAACGACCCAGTCGCGCTGTCGACACCCGGAAGTGCCCGGAATTTATATGCGCCGATAATAACGCAATGCAATAAAACTTGCGTCTATGCACCCATTAGAATGCACTCGTGACGGGAGAAAAAGGAGAAGCGAAACCACCGTTCGGAAAAGAAAGAGAGAGAAGGAAAGACAGGACTTTCGGCGAAAGGGGGGCAAAGCCGGGAGGAGGGAGGGTCGGGAAATGTGCAGCAGCAAGGACCCACCAAGGTGGTGGCGAGACTGCCGAGCGAAACAGAACCCGTTTCGGACTCGCAGTCACGTTTTATCAGCGTCGCGACGCGTTGCTGCCGACGAAGTCAAAAGAGGAGGACGAGGAAGATAAAAATAAGAAGAGGTAGGAGAGGAAGCCTCTTCGGGACGATAGTTTCAAGTTGGAGAGCTGAAAGACCGTGAATATCTTCGGGACTCTCTTCAGGATGTTAGAAGTGGGAAAGCACACGCTTCTTCGTGGTCTTCTGCCGCTGCTGATGCTGGCGACCTTGAGCGGGGCGCAGTTCCGATGCCCCGAGCCCAAGGGTTACTTTCCCGATCCGGAACAGTGCGATCTTTATTACGCCTGCCTGGATGGCCAGCCCGAGGAGAGGCTCTGCAAGGATGGGCTCGTCTTCAGGGATGACAACCCCAAGAAGGAGTTCTGCGACATACCGGCAAACGTTCCCTGCGGCGACCGCACGATTTTGCGTAAGTTCCGAATCGTTAGATCCCCCAGACTCATTAGATTTTTCTTAATTATTATAATTTGATTCATTTGCATAACTAGATTATCATGATTCTGATAAATTAAGTGTAAATTAAATTTCTCTCTTCGGTTTAGAAATAGATAAAAAATAGGATTTATTATATAACAGTCAACAGTTCATGTATAAAAATATTAAAATGGTATTTAAAGAGAAATATATTAATTTTTATTTGTATTATTTGATTTTACATAAGCCGTTCTATAAAATCGAAAAACTTCTTGTTCGGAAAATTTATTCCAATAATACTTAAATTAAAGAAAATTAGTTTTATGGTATAGGAAATTTTTTTGTTTTTTTTTTATATACGCTCCTATAACCTGACAAACCAGAAGAATGGCCGATTGACTGTGTCGCAAAAATAGAACTCGTCATGAACCGGTTTTTAAACGACAATCGAATTCTCTCTCTTGGATTCGGTCTTTTTTGCGCGTTTCCTTATAAGCAGTTACATTTAACCATAATGGGTCATACAAAGGAAACTTCATTCGTTTAATAAAATTCGATTAAGTAAAAAATCCATTAAAAATTAATATAAAAATGCAAGATAAATTTAATAAAGATAAATTTAAAGTAATACCTTTTTTTTTAATTACTGTAGAAATTTACATTAAATATCAATTATTTTGTTAAATATATAATTTAATTGCTAAAATTAAAAAGAATAGACTTTATGTTTAATTACAAATTCAAAACAAACTTGGATCTCGAAAGAAATAAATAACAAAATTATATAATAATTAATATAAAGTTTATAATTATATATAAATTGTGGTATTATATAATAATATCACGTAACAGAGGAGCCGCAACCTAGCAAGGGCTGCCCGCGCGCAAACGGCATCTTCAGCCACGAGGACCCGGCCGCGTGCGATCGTTTCGTCAACTGCATCGACGGAGTGGTACAGGTGGTGCCCTGTCCACCCGGATTGATCTATGAGCCCAAAATGTCGATCTGCGTCTGGCCGGCGGACGCCAGTCGCTTGTGCGAAAACCAGAAACGCGACGTCCTGGACGACGGCTTCGTATGCCCGGACGGCGACGTCGCCGGTCCATCCGGCAGGATCCTACCGCATCCCACGTACCCGCATCCCGAGGATTGCGCCAAGTTTTACATTTGCAAGAACGGTGTAGTACCGCAGAAGGGCCAATGCGACCCTGGCACCGTGTACAACGAAGAAAGTTTTAGGTGTACCGAACCGGAATACGTGCAGGGATGGTGAGCCTCCTTTTCTTTTTCTTTTTTCTTTTATATTATTAGCAGAATTTTTTATGATATTTGTGTATAAAGTAATTTTCTTAATTATTTTTATGTTTAATTCTTTGTCAGTTATTCTTAGAGGAGAAGAGGGTATTATGGCTACTGTGGACATTATGGCTACCACCATTATCTCCAATACTCCAATGGTGGTAGCCATAATGTCCACAGTAGCCATAATACCCTCTTCTCTTCTATATTTTGATAGTTCCCAAGTAGAATAACGAATCACAATAATGTCAAAATGACATCAAAGTGAATCGTGATTGATCGAAAAATGACTTTTAATAATCATTTTGCAGTCACTTTGACATCATTTTGACGTCGTGATGACTCCCTGTTCTGCTTGGGTTGCTCGTTAATTCCTTTATTTGTTTTTCAATGTATATTTTTGTCTAAAATAATTTAAAAATTATTTACTTACTTTTAAATACATACACCAGATCGCTTTTTATGACAAAATATAATGTTTCAGCGAAAACTATTACAAGGATAAGAACTGAATTGGAGACCCGAGGATGCCGCAGCTACGTGTGTAATGCTCATCTTTTTACTCATAGGAACAATAAACGCATGTGATATGCACGCTTACATAAAAGTCGCTGCGTGATCTTTGCGAGAGCGATCGCGCTTTCGCCCTCCCTGCGTCGAATTACTACCCCTTTCTCCTTTTACGTAAACAAAGTTGCCTTCGGAAAATCCGTAATAAAGCCGTGGCCGGTCGCGGATCATTAACCCGCGAAAAGAAAACCCCGCGGACTGACGATATCAAGTTCTATATAACGTCCGTTAGATAAACTCCCTCCGGCTCGAACCGGTCCGATTTTATATAATTATCGATTATGTCGAAATTTTATTATAAAAGCGCGTGCATGCAAACAGTCGCCCGCAATTCCGCGATTAAATAACTCAAGAAATGAAATTTATTTATTATATTCTGATGAGGAAATAAGTCTCACTCTATACGCTGTCTTAGGTAACATCATTTTTAGTTAATGTTGCAAGAATTACACACCGTTACATCTTGATAATTATATATATTTGTTTTATGCAAAGCGTCCTCAGAAATTTATTTACAAATTCTTTCACAAGTCTTATAGAGTTGATTTTATTTTAATCAGAGTTTCTTTTTACAAAATTACATAAAATAAAACTTTTTGACTGTATATTAATTGTCTTTGTAACAAAATTAAAATTTATTTGACATGATAGTATATTATTTAAACGTCAAATTTGATGTTTCTTTCCCCTCTAATTATGTTTTAATAATAACAAAACTTAAATTCTTCTAGTTTTTGAGTAAAAATAGTATAAAAAACTAACATTTGTGTTAAAATATACTTAATGAAGAAAAGTTCTTTTATTTCGAATTTTATTAAAAATATGTTTAAAATACTTATGCAAATTTTACAATGAGCAGTACGTAGAATAAAGAAAAATAAAATAAAACATTGCAAAATACTTACATTACTACTCTTAAGAGAATCTAATTATTTATAATCCAAAAAAATAAAGAAAAATTTAAAGTTTTCTAAAATTATACTTTCATTATGTTAAACATAAAATACTATATTTTATCAGAAAAACGTCAAAAATATAAAATAAATAAGATTATTGTTATTAGCTTATTATTAGATTTAAAAAATATTGTTTATTTTGTAAATTTTCAAATTTGTTCAAGTTGAAAGGAGCAACAAGAGAAAATATTTCAAGTAATAATCCAGAAACTCAAGAGATTTAATTAAGCGAAGTGTAATAATTGTGTTGAATACTTCTATTGATATAATCAGAAGCGTATTATAAGTGTTCGTATTGTATAAGTCAAATAGTTAATATTTATCGTGTGTTACAATGAGCATGACTTTCTCTGATGCGAAAGATTGCACGTCAAAAATATCCTTACCTCACAATACTCCAGAATACATTCGCGAAATGCACTCACGAGATCACACTTCTTCATATGCATCCTGGATTTCACTCCGGCAAGTCAAATGTCGGCGCGAGAATTAATTAACCCATTCGTCATGAGATTACACTGCAACATCTGACGTTACAGATGTTATACCTTAATAGATTACAAAATAATGATATTTTTCGTAGTTTATTCGCTTCACTCTTTTGTGCACGTTACTTGCGTTATTTCTTATACTTTAGGCACTTTCAAATATAGGAAAACTATAAAAACTACTTGGTGATTCGGGCGCGATTTACGGTGCACAATAAACAACATGCCACGATTTTCCGAGCTAATAATTTCTCTTCGTTTGCCTGATAGTAACCTTTCTCTTTATGTAATTCGCGAAATGCTCGACGAAATGTATACAATCGTTAATTTGCATTTTTATTCGCAACGCAATAAATATACGGTCAAAGTAAATTTCGAAATTCTTATGGCACTTTTGTGAAATGAAATGGAGTAAAAACGTAGAAGCTATAATATGATATCTTTTCTTGAGTGAGATAAACATTTTCTTTTCTTTAATCTATTAATCTATTATTTTATTATTAATATCAGTACGTAGAACAAAGCATAGAATATCATACATGATTTTTTGGATTACACAAGATGTATGTTATATTTTTAATGCCTATTTGGCGTTATTTTAAATAATTTGTTCATAGAAAGTCTAAATTAATTAACTGACTGTCATCGTGACGTATTCAATTCGAACGTCTGATCGATCTGTTGACTTGTCCGGCTCGCCTCGACTGCTTTCACTATCCGGCAATCTGGTCCCTCCTCCGTGGGACCAGCGTGATGGGTCTTGCGTAAGGCTGTCTAAGGCCCCACGGGCCTCACCGACGTTCGCACCATGTGTCGATATACCGAGAAACACACATCTACATGCGTGCGTACACGTTTTAGTCATTATACGCGTTCATCAATTACAACGCGTTTAGTTAGCACGTATTATACCGTGGCTAATGATGTCACGAGGGGAAGATCGCGCCTTGGCATTAACCGTTAAATGCAAAATGTCCTTTCTGAATTACCGTATTCCCCAGTAAACGGAAATGGATTGAAAATTTGTAATCCATCTTAATTCATTAGAATACATTTTGAATTAAAAGTTAGCAATTAAGTCATTTCAATCCTATGTCATGGATTAAAATGGATTGGATGACCTGTGAAAACTCCTTTTAAATTAAAAAAATAAAAATCAATTTATTTCAATCCCGTTTCATGGATTAAAATGGATTATATGGCCCGCATAACTTTTTTGAATTAAAAAAAAAAATAGAAATCCCGTAATTTCGATCTCACTTCATGGATTAAAATGGATTCAAAGAATTTTTAAACCTTAATTGGATAGAAATGGATTCGTGTGGTCATTATCGAATCAAAATTCTTGATTTTTTAAATCCATTTTTATCCATTTTAAATGTTTTGAATCCATTTCCGTTTACTGGGTCTGTTTTCCCCGAGAAAATTTCTTTTCTCGTGCCGACGAAAAACGTGCTTTTAATTGAAGCTCGTGCATTCACGTATAAAAGATTGAACTATAATTGATGGCTATTAAAAAATTCAAGACATATTCTATGATTGTAATGATATTACTAATATATTATACTATTAATTATATTATAATATTAATTCTTACAAAGATGGCTGTTCAAACTGGGCTTAATTCATTGAACTTGAAATAAAAGCTCCGTTAAGATCATTACTTCCCAATGAGAGAAAGTTCCCATATTTAAGGAACAAGAGCACTTTGATTGCGATCCTTTAAACTGCTTATTTATGCGTCAAATAATAATGATTCTACTTGCGCAGCTTTATCGAAAGCGCATAAATAATAAGCACAGAATTAAGCGTGTGGAAAAATATCGAACGTAAAGGCCATGGCACACAAAAAAACTTAAGCAGTAAAACTTAGGCAGTAAGCGAATTAGCCAATGACAGTCGAGAATATAAGACCATAACGTAAGCAGTAGCAAATCCAACACGTTGATTTTCTTACGGCATACGTATTACTGCTTAAGTTTTCCTATGTGCCATGGCCTTAAGCTTGTGTAATGCTAATAGTTGTGTGTGTACAGAGCGTCGGGGACGTTGCATCTTCAGACATTTCGAGAGGTGTAGGAAGACTGTGCTTTGGCATTAAATCTAACGTCATCTATTCACACGCGACGTGTTCTCTCGCGATTTATCGCGATGCCGCGAGAGATTGGGACGATTAGAAGAATGATGGATCGCGAGTCGCTTCTCTGCAGTCAAAGTAATATTCTTCGTTTCTTCATGCGGATGGTTACGCAACGTATACAAAGAGTGCTTAGCTGCTTAAAAATAGACTCCTCGACAGCTTTTCCAATGGTTGTTGCAAACGTATCTATTATGGTTGTTGCAATAGAGCTTAGACTTAATTAGCTCATCGTTATTCAATTGTTATATCCGGTTTTTCTTGGATTTACGCCTTGAATGTAATAATGGAATAATGTAACTCCATTCCATTTAATTAATTCGTAAAATAATGAAATTTACGTTTTATCATCTCTCTCGCAAAATGCCGACACAAAAGAACTTGTAGCCATTATCTTGCGATCTTGACAGAATCATTTTTTTTTCTCATTAGCTTCCAATTCGCGACACTTTTTC
The DNA here is from genome assembly GCA_003595255.1 of Solenopsis fugax. Classification (NCBI taxonomy): domain Eukaryota; kingdom Metazoa; phylum Arthropoda; class Insecta; order Hymenoptera; family Formicidae; genus Solenopsis; species Solenopsis fugax. The sequence continues at coordinate 10,348 of QKQZ01050290.1, forward strand.
GCATGATATACATATTTGCTAATGCATGTTTTCACATGTTTTGCACACATTCTAGAGAACTCTTTCCTGACTTTCTCCAACAGCTTTACAATTTATACGGCTTAAATTCGTTCTTCTCTCTCTAAATCGATGTGTCGCGTCATCGAAAGAGACCCAAACGCAGTACCTGGACAATTCATCACGCTCGGCGCCGCTGGTCGGCAGGCCGAGCACGTAGGCAAACCAGCGGCGACCAAAGGGGGATCCTGGTGGGGTTCGGCAAAGTCGCGGTGAAGGGAGTGAAGGGAGACGGGACCGTCCGGAGGTGTACCGAGGCCGACACCTAAAGTGCGCGCCAATCGCCAACTTCGCCGTCAGAGACAGTAGTCAAGCCGAAGAGAGTGCCGGAAAGATGAGCTATTCGAGGAGCGTGACCCTGCTGCTGCTCCTGCCAGTCCTGGCACGTGGTAAGTCCACCACCACCACCACCACCGCCAACGCCAACCACCGTAACCCGCGAGGTGGTCACCTTCACCTCGCCTACGCGCGACCCTATACCCCGCATCGTGCGTGCATCTTCGTCTCGAAATGCGCTTCTCGTCTTCTTCTGTGCACCGAGGACTGCCTCTCCGCAGGCGCGAACGCTTTCTTCTTCTCTATGGACCCCTGACAGGTTGCGACATCGTCCTCGCGCCCGTGAAGCTTTCACCGAAGAAACACCATATGTTAAGATCCGTGTGTGACATAACGACGGACATTCCGAAGTGAAAAACGTAACGGAGCGATCTGCGACGTAGCTGAATTGTGGAGCAGGACTTTTTCGATCATTATTTTTAATAACATATTTTATTTTTCAAAAGAAATCGCGTGTAATTTATAATAATTTCCTGATTTTTTCAACAATTGTTAGCTAATTCGATTTAAATTTTGGAATGATTTAGTTTTTAGTAACACATCATTCAAGTGCTTTAAGAACTTTTTATTGTGTTTTTTTTTACATATTTCTTTTTGTAAAATTTTCTTCAGAAATAATTTTAATTTATGGATCGTCACTATTTTTTTCCTGAGTTTCTATTTTTGAATATAAAATCTAAATATTTAATAAATCATTTATGTCATATCTTTTTTGCATTTCTATATATATAAGAAAATAAATATGGTGCCCGTTACACTTCGCCTCACTGTTGCAACGCGCGTTTGCAAAAAAAAAGTTTAGGAGAACCGACATTCGCGAAGCTGTCATGCGAATCGAATCTTTCCAAGCCAGGTGATCAAACTTGACCGACAAAATTTCGCTTTTCATTTATCTGAATTTTCGTACATAATTTTATGCTTCGTTAAAGTATATATACTTTCTTTCTACATAATTATAATAAAACACATTTTCACTTTGTATTGATTAAAATATGCATACTTTTACACTCGCGGTATGATGATTAATTTAGAATAATTGTATACTATTTATTTATAATATTTAATAATAAAACGCAATTATTCTACGTTAATCATTAATATTATTCAAATCTTGAAGAATAAAGATTCATTATTAATGAATAATTATTATTATTTTCATTACGTAAATTCTCATTTTACAGCCCCCACAGTGCCAATCCAAAGTTCCGCTCTACTCGATGCTCCGCCGTGCCCTGATCCCTATGGGATTCACGCTTACGCTCATCCTGATGACTGCGGGGCCTTCTTCTTATGCACGAACGGCACGCTGACCTTCGAATACTGCGAGAACGGACTTCTGTTTGACGGACACGGTGCCGTCCATAATCATTGCAATTATAATTGGGCCGTCGATTGCGGTAATCGCAAGGCCGACTGTAAGTACCATGCTGCGTAAAAAATATTCGATGTCCGTTGAAAACGAGCGTGAAAAAGATCAGTCATGCGAAAAAAAAGAACATTGTCAGAAAAGTAAAAGTCGTACGAATGATTTTGATGGCGCTTTAGTGGGTCGCGTTAACGCCAACGATTTCGCCCTCAAACGAATCTCGTTGGATCACTTATCTCGATCGACTCAACGTCTCGATGAAATCGCATGACTTTCCAATTTCCGGTCGTGTTTCTCATATCTTATTGCGTCAAAAAAGACGCTGATAAAAGCAGCATATCGACACATTTTACTCTACTGTACGCGTAGAAGAAATTTATCGCGCATGATTAATTGAATTTTATTCTTTCGACCAGGAAATTTTTCAGAATTGTCCACTTTTTTACAAAAAAAAGTATAGGGGAGACTGGGGCAATTCGGAAGGTGGGGTTATTCGAAAAAATGGAAATATCTTTGA